>JANHZT010039478.1:0-10078 GCA_032468215.1 Stegonotus admiraltiensis | reverse complement strand
GACAACTTGAAGAAACCTTTGAGTAGCAGCAATTTCAAGCATTCTGCAAGCATGTTTATAGGGCTGGTACTGTATCAGGGATGGTTTAAGTCTTACAGTTCCATAATCCACATATGAACTTAGGAACATGATACAGTATTTGCTCAAAGGGAGGAAAAGGAAGTAGGAAGCGACAATGATGAGTATCATATGAATGAGACGATGGACATAGTCCCACTTCTTTTCTGCAGAGAAGGGCAAGAAGGACCTGCGAGTGCTGGCCAGCGATGCCAACTTTGCCATTGTCTACACCCAGCGGGAGATGAAGGGGATGCCCCCCAGCAGGAGTCTCCAGCTTTACAGTGGGTGATCTGGCTGGGCCCTCCTGCTTCTTGAGCCCAGGGTGGGGGGGCACCTAGGCAGGGCCATAAACCAAAACAGCTGTGGATGATGGGGGTGGGAGTGGCTGCCCATGTCAACCTGGGCTCCTTTTCTCTCTCCTAAGGCTTGCCTGTCCATCAGCCTTGCTCCCTTCTGCAGGAGCGTTGAGCAAGCCTTGAACTCAGATCTCCAACATTGCTTCCCTGTCCCCAGATTGGGGGGATCTGCGTGGGGGTTCCTCTCAGCGGCTCCTCCTCCAGCAGGGAGTTTGGGGATCACTCCTCAGAGCCTCCCGCGTCCAGTGCCCCATGGGAATAGCTCTAACCCTCCTCCCCATGTTCCCTTTTCCCTTGCAGGCAAAGACCCAAAGGGAAGTGAGAACCTGGATAGACTCAAGGCCTATTGCCAGAAGATGGGGCTCTTGGGCGAGCTGGTGGTCCCGCCCTTGTCCGGTGAGTGGAGGCATTTGCCTCAGAAACCCTTTGGTGGGTGTTGAGTCCATCGGACACCTGGGAACCCCAGAGAAGGCGGAAGAGGGCAGCTGGAGAGTGGGAGCAGCAGGGAATTGCAGCTAAGGGAATGGTGAGCCCCACAGGGGGGCAGGGAATTGCTTGCAGGGAACCCCCAGGCCCCCAACATTCTCCCCCCGGCTGAGAAGGAGCTACTGCCCTCCTGCCTTTTAGTGGCCCCTAAATCCTGCCTAGCCTTTGAGACTGACCGTGTCTTTCTCTGCATTGCAGATAAATGTTTCAAGCAAATTAGGTGAGTGCGATTGCCTTGCAAAGGGTTGAAATGGGGCACGGGGGGGGGAATTGCCTTTATTACGGTGGCACGGGGTGTGTGTGTATGTGTGCCAGGGGTGGGTTCCACTTACCTTTACTACCTGTTTGCAACGGGACCACTTCTGCGCATGCACAGATCACCCATGATGACGTTGTGGTGGGTAGGTGGAGCCTCCCGCTGGTTTTACTACCGGTTCTATAGAACCGGACTGAACCGGGAGCAACCCCCACTGATGTGTGCCCTCCAGCTGTTTGTGTGCAGGAGAAGAGGTGCCTCTAAGCGGCCATTGGCGAGCGACGGGGGGTTGTGGATGCTGTAAAATGTGCAGCTGCTGCGACTGCATCCCTGGTCCAGGATCTTGTTCTAAAGAGAGGGGCCGGTTTGGTAAAGGGTGTGTGGATGACTCTGGAGAGAAACGTTGGTGGAAGAAGAGGGGTTTTGGGGAACAGGCTCCATTCCCCTCTTTCTGCTGCTTTATTTTGCAGCGGCTGAAGAGACCCGGCCTCTCCCTTTGCAGCCAAAGACCCTCCTGTTCCTGACGCCTCTTGGAAGCCATAACTGCTGGTCTCCCACCTCTTACCCCCCCTCCCCTTCCTCATTCGCCTTGCGCCCCTTCCTGCTCCTTCCCTGGAAATAAAGCGATTACAACTTCCCCTCTTTTTAGCCATGTTTTTTGTGGGGCTCCTGCAAGGCCTTCCGACTGCCTGAGGCTGCAGGAAACCGAACGTGCTGGAAAAATGCAGAAGCCAGCTTGAATGAAATCGATCTCCAAGCCTCCTAACCTAAATGACAAGGCTGCACCTTTTAATCCGCTCAGAGATCTGAATTTTCCTGAGAGGGGCACAAAGCTAAAGTTAAGACAATAGGAAAGAGGGCAAACTTCCTGTGATGTTGTCTTCTTGTGATCCGGCAGTCCTATGAATCACATATTTCCACACACCTCTCCACATATAACATTTCAAAGACGAGCTTTTGTTGCACAGGTGCTTTAAGACATCTGGATCTTCTGAGGAGGAATGTCTGAATTAGAACCAAGTGCCAGCCCTACACCTGCTCGTGGAAGTGCTGCCTGCTCTGACATCTGTGGTGCTGCTCGTGGCCATTCAAACTCTCTTGCTGTCATTACTGTCCTTTCAGTTGTGCCCGAGCTGGAGGGCATTCGGGGTGCTGGCTTTGCTTTGGGCGCCTCAAGGAAACGGAGGGACAAGCGGGGCCCAGAGAGCAGTGGGCAGGCTGGGTATCAGCTGCCGTTGGCCAGCCTCCCTCCTGAAGTGGAGAGGGGTGGGGGAGAAGGCAGGCTGGCTTTCCTGGCTGGAGGCCACCCAAAAGCCTCCAGGCCCTTTGGCCAGGCAGAGCAATGGCCCTTTGTGTGGGCTGAGATAATCGCCCTTTGTGCTGGCAGCGGTGCCCTATTCAGGCTGCCCGGCAGTTCATAGAGGATGCCGCCGGCCGTTGGGAGTGGAAGTGACGTCCGAGCGCTATAAAAGCCACTGGCCCTGGGGAACCAGCTTCTCCAGGGGTCTCCTTGGCTGAGCAGGGACCAAGCACCTGGGCAGGATGAGACCGCTTTGGCTGTCTGTCATGGGGCTCGCCTTCCTCTGCCTTCCCGCTGCTGCCTCTGATGAGGCCAACCCATGCAGTCCTGGGCAGGTAACCGAGCCGGGCTGCCTCTCCCTGCAAAAGAGCCCCCAATAAACTGGGCAGGAGGCCGGTTGTCCAGATGGGCTGCCCTGGTCCAACTTCCCTGGCATGCCCACCGGGGAATCCGGGTTGGCTAACCACGCGTTGTCCCCAGCTTCTAGGGCGCTGGTACATCCATGGCATAGCCTCCAACTGTGAATGGATGCTACAGTTTATGCCTAAGGAGATGATGAGCTGCAACATAACCAGCCAGGAGGAGGGAAGCTTCACGATCATTACCACCATCACGACGTGAGTGCCCGCTGTGCCCGCAGCCCCTGCCCTCTGGCCCCTGGCTAAGGGTGGGAGGGTGCCTTGGAGAGTGGTGGGGATGCTGGGTTTCAGGGCTGGAGGGCTGGGATGTCCTCAGCGGCTTTGCCAGGGGCTGTAAGCCTTGCCAGCTTCTTCTGGAATGTCTGCTGTGGCCCCAGGAGATCTCAGTGGGGATAAAGGGAAACTGTTTTTTCCTGTGAGGGTTAGCAGGAGAAGCAGACCCCCGCCCCAGTTGTAGGATGGGGTGGGTGGTTTGCTGAGTGACAGTCTGCTGATGCCAGCATCTCTCTTGGCATCTCCCCCCCCCCCACCTGAAGCCTTTTCTGGCCAAGGGAGGAGCCGTGCCACAGGGCTGATTCTGCAGCCACCTCATGGCTCCTTCCGTCGCTTATTTCCGCAGGGACTATGGGCCCATGGACGTGGACATGACCTACACGAAGCAGGAGGACGGGGTGTACTTGCACAAAGGCGGTTGGTATGAGTCGGAGATGCTCCTCCCAGAGGGCATCTAGCCCGGTCAGTTTTTCTGGGGAAAGGCGGGTCTCATGGGGAGATCCGTGGTGGTGTCCTAAAGTGGGTCCTGCAGCCGGGGCCAGGACCCCAGCCCAGCTCCCTCTAGGGCTCCACAGATCAGGGAGGAAGGGAGGAGCTGGAAAAACAGCCTGGACCATCCTGGGTTTCTTAGCTCCAAATGTCCAAGGAGCTGCAGGTTGACCGAAGCCATTAACCCACATTCCCTCCTCCTGACCCAGGAGGTGATCTAAGGCCCCTGAGGAACTCCCTTCCACTGGAAATGTCTGGGCTACCTCTACCCCGGGAGGGAAGTTAACCTTCCAAGCTGCCAAAACTGAACCTTTTTTAATACTTAACTGATTTCACGTTGATGCACGGTTTACGTGTGTGGCTCCTGTGTTAAATGGAGACTAATAATAGAATAAAATATCAGTCTGCCTTTTAAGAATGTAGTTAGAAGGACAGGATGAATCTGGCTTAAGCGTTCTGCAACAGCCTGGCACCACTGCTAACTTGGGCTGGCCTCCTTCTGCTCTTCCTGCCAGCATGGGGGGACAAAATCATAGAGAAGAGGGAGACGGATTGCAAGACCTACGCCATCACCAGTGTCAGAGACCTGAAGGACAATGAGGGAGTAATCTGCACATTTGTGTCACTCTACGGTGGGTATCCAGACCCCCCTTGCACCAAGGCGGGGGGGGGGGAAGCAGAAGGGCCCAAGATGTATTCCTTCATTTGCACATCCCTCTCCTGACCGGCGGCGATTCTGGATTGCAAAGGAGGCGGTCCCTCTGTGAGGCCCCTTGCCCAGAAGGAAGAAGACGGAAGAGGGAAGACCCACACGTGGTCCTCCTTCACCTCTGCCTTTCGGGTAGCTGGGTGGCCCACCAAAGATGCAGCAAGGGACGGGCACTGGGCAGTCGAAGGGTTTGAGATCAATGCAACCGATGCCTGACCCTCTGGGGAGGAGTGGTCATCCCGGGCATCCCCTCTGATGGGGAGACATGGGTGGCCACGGGGTCAGCCAGGGGTGAAATCCAGCAGGTTCTGACAGGTTCTGGAGAACCGGTAGCGGAAATTTTAAGTAGTTTGGAAAATTGGCAAATACCACCTCTGGCTGACCCCAGAGTGGGGAGGGAATGAGGATTTTGCAGTATCCTTCCCCTGCCGCACCCACCAAGCCACGCCCTCAGAACTGGTAGTAAATAAAATTGGATTTCACCACTGGGGTCAGCCCACATCGGCTGCATTGCCTGGAGTGCCGCCACAAGAGTGTCACGGTTTCTGGTTTTGTGTTTCTGGTCCCATTTGCTGCCTATGGGGCGGCTTCTCTTTCCAGCCCAACCCAGCCCCAACCTGCGCACAGGAGCCCCCCTGGGCCACAACGGGGCCCACGCCGATCACGTGTCACTCTGGCACCGCTAAGATCAGGGTGGATTCCATCTTCAGGGCTTCCGTTTGGATGGAAAAGGTCTTCCTGCCCGTTGGTGTCCACCTTATGTGAAGGGCATTCTCCCCACAGACATCTGTGGGGAGCGGGAGGAGACCCACGAAGCCCGTTCAGCTCAGGCCTGCCTCTTCCTCCTTTCTGCAGGCAGGGAGATGTCTGCATCCGATTCCATGAAGCAGTCCTTCATAGCCTTCAGTATGGAAAGGAAGATAAACAGAGAGCAGATTTTCCTCTTGGCCAGGAAAGGTAAGATGCCAAGATGGGCCTCGGTCAAAGAGAGAGGAACCAAGAAAGCAGGGCTCCTTCACGCCACAGTGGGAAAGCTTGTCCAGATCACAATCGCCCGCCCAGCAAGGAGAGACTGGCGTTTTTGGCCAGGGTCTTTTACGTCCTTCCGTGCTTGGATGCTCCCTGAATTCACTTGCTCCTCTACCAGGCCGTTTTGTCTCCATGCACAAAAAGGCACACACATACACACATAGAAAGACACGCATCTAAAAATTCGGCAGCGAGCCCGCAAAAAGCAGAGAACAGGAATGAGGGAATGGAATTGGGCAACCATCCTTGTCGGATGGAAAAATCGGATCCCACCTGGGCTGATAACTGAGGGGCTGCCGGCATCCTGCAAATGGAGGCTCTCAGGAGGGGCTCAAAGGGGAAGGAAAGGGAAGCATCTAGGGGGAGGGAGATGGGGGGGGGGGGACAGCAAAAGGCTGGCCAGAGCCCTGTTTGGTGTTTCCAGTTGGAGCAGCCACAAATGTTCGACATCCATGCAGCGAAGCTCCTCTTGGCTCTTGATTGGATCCAGAGGCAGACAGACCATCCCCCCCCCCATTTTTCAGACCTCTCTTCGTAAAGGCTGCCCAAATTCATGGATGGTGGGGGGCTGAATTCATATAAATCACATCATGTTTGGTGCAGTCGCTTCCACAGAGAAGGAGGTGATTATTTTCAAGATCCCTCGGTATAAACAAAACCCAACTCTAACTTAGGAACAACCCCCCTCTCCATGCCCAGGGGTGGGGGGAGCCTTTGCTGCTCCCCCCTTCCCTCTTTGCGTCTTGTGAGTCGGTTGCTGGGAATTGGAAGCGGGCGATAACGGAACCGTCCTGCCTTTGTGTCTGCAGATGCCGCTACAAAATCCGCCTAGCCACATCTGACGGGGAAGACCTTAATGCCAGAGGGACCGTTGCCAGGCTGAGCACCACTGAGATCTGGATCCCTTTGTCAGTGTGTGGCAAGGACAGATGGGGGCTGGGACACCCAGCAGACCCCTCCAGAGGGACTCCCTTTCGGCTCCTGTGCTGCTTTTCCTGGAACGACCCGAGCAGAAGCATCGGGAACTCCACCGCAACAGCCCCTCTGAGCCATTTTGTCTTCACCAAAGCATAAACATCCTTGATGCTCTCTTAATAAATAGATTCAGCAAATGCACCTCCTTTGTGGTATCTTTGTGTGTATATGTGTGTGCTGTTATGTTATGCCGCTTGTCTCACCTCTGGGGGAATCCCACAAGGCAGCCCAAGAAACAATGGGTGGGAGCTTGTCAAAGAGAGAAGCAACCCAGAACTAAGGAGAAACTTCCTGACAGTGAGAACAATCAACCAGTGGGACAACTTGCCTCCAGAGGTTGTGGCTGCTGCAATACCGGAGGTTTTTAATAAGAGACCGGGCAGCCAGTTGACTGGAATAGTATAAGGTCTCCTGCCTCGTGCAGGGGGATGGACTAGAAGACCTCCAAGGTCCCTTCCAACCCTGATAATCTATGCTCCTTACTTTCCCCTTGAGGACAATTTAGGCCCAGATGAAAAACCAGCTCGTTAAAATGAGACAAGTGGGAGGACAGCCTCCCTCTGCCCCACAGCACTGCTCACTCCAGTCTCCACAAGTGGGGCAGAGCTGAAATTAAAACGGAAGGGAGCGGGATTTTCCATTTCTGACTGCTCAGCGGGTGAGAAAGAAACGCCAACATCAACATCTCAGATCACGAGCCCAGCTTCGCCCGCTGTCAAGAGCAGTGGACATTGTGCATCCGGTCCACTGCGCTCACATTCAGGTGCCAACTCACACAGGGCGACCTTTTGCGTGGCACAGACACTAACCAAGAAGAGAGTCAGAAGATGATAATCATTTTAGTTGAGCAGGATCGTTGCCAGCACAAACAGCTCTTCTGACAGCTGCGGGGAGCTCGGGGGCTGCCAAAGACTATCCTGCATTTCAGCTGCCAGTCTCACATGTGCCACGCGCCCATTTGCTGCGGTGCCTTCTGGGGAAGCCCAAGTCTTCAATTCATCCCTCTGGCCTTGCTAACGGGGACCCTTTTTGCAGCCAGAAAAACACAGAATTGTGGAAACAAGAACTGGTCCACCCATTGCTCAAAACTCTCAGGAGAGTGGGTGGGTGGGGACTCTAGAAATGTGTCACTGTGTGTGTGTGTGCAGACAAGGAGGAGCTGTGGGAAGCGAGAGGGGACAGGCTGTGATCCAGCAAGGAGCTCCTCGGGGCCTGCTCCCCTTTTCAGCTTTATTCTCATGTTATTCAAAAGGAAGGAGGGCTGGAGAGGAGAGTCCTGCGGTGCTGAACTCTTTGAGTGGGGAATAAACACCGGGAGGCTTTGGGGGGTTCCCCATTGTTTTCAAAGCCTCGGAGACTGCAGTGGAGGTCAAAGGCTGCAGCCACATTGCAATTCCTGGAATTTGGGACCAACCAGGCAGGGCACAGAAGGCCGCTTAGGAGATGCTGTGCGACCACTTGGGTTTTCCGGTGTGAACAGCGTGGGAGGTGCCAGGCTGGGTCCTGCTGGGTGTCGGGAAGGTCAGAGTCCTGCCTCTGCCGAGGGTGGGAAGATTTTATGCCCTCGGAATGAAGGACACCCGGAGACCTTCACTGGGTTGCAGATCAAACTTTTATTAATTTTCTTTATTAATTTGACATTCATTGGCTGCTCCGCTCTTGTGTGGATGGAGGGAGACAGATGGAAAAGGACCCCCAAAGGCAGTTGGCAGCAGCTGCTTAAAGATCATTTAATCATTTAAATCTTGTAAAATACAAATTCAAGGTAGCAAATCAAAAGCAGAGGGGATGGACTAGATGCCCTTTGGAACACCTCAGAAGGAATCCCCGTCAGTTGAAGGAACCCCATAAGCCACAGGCCTGAATTTCATTTCTGTGTGCTTGTAGGAGTAGTGGTGGCCTCGCCCTGTTTTCCAGCTGATGCCATCTGCAAAAGACTGGTGTTCTCCCAGCCAGTATTTCCCGTTGAGGTTGGCAAAGTGGCAATCATTATACCACCAAGCCCCTTTGTACCTCTTAGCGCATTTCTGCTTTTTGGGGTCCTGCTGCTTGTCCCGGGTGGAGAAGGGCATGTGGTTGTGTTTTTGTATTAAAGACTCACCTGCGGGGCAAGAAAGGCTGGGTGGGTGCCCAGGGCATCTCCAGGGAATCAGCCAACCAGGGAGGGCATTCCATGGCCAGACTGGCACTGCACAGGTTGGGGAGGCTCCTGGAGAAAGAGTTTTTTGGGGACTCACCTGCAGGGCCCCCTGTAAAATTGCCCACAGTCAGCTGATACTGATCGGATTCTGCTGCCACCTGGAAGGAGCCGTATTTGGCAAAGGATTGTTTATTTTCAAAATCCATCAAGTCAACACGCAGCTCGTTCTCTCCTAGGATGAAGAGAAGAGCCACGAGGTTCAATTTGCACATTGCTCCAACACCAGGACTCTCAGCCTGGAGCTACGGCCCCACAATTGTTCCTCTGGGGCCTCCTCCATCTGCAGAGTGGGCGCAGGCCCTCCAGAGGCCCTTCCCAGCCCCAGCCCTGCGCCCCTCTCCCCTGGCAGCAGGAGGGTCCAGGGCCACAAGGTGAAGGTGGTCATTCCCCAGCCAGAATTCAGTCAGCTCACTCCCAAAGCCCCTCTTGTAGTCAGCCCAGTCCCGGAAAAAATCCACCGAGCCATCCGACCGCCTTTGGAAGACCTGCGAGGGACAGCCAAGCATCTTAGCCTTTCTGCTGGGCAGGCCCCCAAATCAGAGGTTTCCTCTCCCCGCATCCCTCCCTTCCCAAATGTTGGGGGTGGCCAGAGCCGTCCCTCTGCATCTAGAAATGCCAGGGGGGCCCCCTCCCACGGGATCTGCCGTGGGCCCCACTCACGATCCATCCGCCTCCATCGGTGTGCATGTCACACAGCACCCGCAGGGGCCGGCAGTCCTGGGGGTAGAGGGTGTACCAGCCGCTCAGGACCACCCCCTGGGCCAAGAGCTCCTTGCAGCTTCGGGCACCTGGGCACAAAGAGAGGCAGGAGAGGGTGGCACTCCCTTCGCCAGGGGCTTCACCCAACGCCCCCCCTCTAGTTCCTGAGTGGGCTGACTGAGAAGCCACAGCTGGTTTGCAACAGGCTTCCAACCCTTTGAGCCAGGCCAAGTGGTTGCAGTGTTGACTTTTTCATTTAAAAATTAGTTATTTTAGTGAAAACCCATTTTTGTGTTTCTCATTTTGAAGCCAAGGCTGTCTGTGGTCAGGAGGGGATCCTGTGAACCCTGGAAGTACCTGGCCGAGTCATTGGCTCGCCCCGATATTTGGGGAGGGGACAAGGAAAGAAAGGGGTAGGGAGGAGCCCCCTCCCACTCACCTCGCTTGCACTGGAGAGCATCCAGCCCCTCCTCATCTGCGGAAGAGAAGGAAACAAAGCCGCTCAGGAAGGGCAGGTAATTCCCGCCATGGGGGAGACGTCACCTGGGCCAATTCTGGAGGGCTGGGCCAACATCTTCCCCTGCCCCCCATTCTTTCCTTAGGGATTGAGGACCAATTCCTACCCCATGGAGGAGAACTCCCCCCACCCCATGTGGCAGGGAGGGCCGGGGAAGGGGATGCAGCCGTGGCTTGAGCTGAGTGGGATGGAGGCTCAGCCACATCACATGTGCCACGGCCAGGAACCCCTTTCAGCCATAACGCCAAGCTCATTGGGCATCTGAGCTGCATGTAACTCGATTCAACGAGGTTTTTTTTTGGCTTTGCTA
>JANHZT010039303.1:0-10086 GCA_032468215.1 Stegonotus admiraltiensis | reverse complement strand
TGAAATATTGATTGTTAAAATGTTTAAAGATCTAGAATGGTGTTTATTGTTTAGAATTTTGGGTGTAATAGTAGAATGATAAATGTCTAGAATAAGATTTTTTCTTTTTTTTTCTTCTTTTTTTTTCTCCTTTTCCTTTTTTATAAAAATTTGGAACAAATTGATTGAGGGAATGTGAATAATTGTACCTATTTTAAACTGGACCAAACCTTGACTCCAAAAAGATGTATTTTATGTTTTTTGTTTTAAAAATAAAAAAAAATTGGGGAAAAAAAGAAATTACACACAGTGCCTTGGGATATCCTCCTAGAAAATTCGAGACACCACTATGCCCCAGCACCCTCCTCTATAGCAAAGAGGCATGCTTTCCATCATAGGAACCAAAAAGAGGGGGAAATGATAAATCAGTATATTGCTGCCCTCACAGCTGCTGCCCTATACTGTGATTTTGAACATCTAGAGAACATATTACAAGACAGATTAGTCTGTGGCATCAGAGACCTAAATCTGCAATGCCACCTGCTAACAAAAACAGTTCTTCCTCTACAATTAGCTCTGGACAAGGCTAGAGCTGCTGAGCTCTCTAATAAGTCTGCCTCAGAAATACAAAAGACTATTACCCCAGTTCCCACCAAAATGGAGGCTGTGCATTCTGAGACAGCTGACACAGAGGGGAACCCAGTGGAAGAAGAGGAGGAAGATGTAAATTGCCTCAGCCATCACAGAGACAGAAAAGAAAACAAAGACAAAACAACAAGCCAGATGTCCTGTCTAAGCTGTGGAGGACAGCACATGAGATCTGCCTACAAATTCTGGAACCCAGACTGTCTGAGATGCAGTAGAAAGGGCCATTTAGCCAGAGTGTGCAGAGCCACACAACCAATCTCAAAACCCATAGAGAGACAAACTAAATTTAAGAAAAATCAATTCAAAAGTTACAACAGGAGCGAGGACTGCTACACTGTAAACTACAATAGCTACCCCCTAAAAATATAATTGGAAATGCAATTGGAAACAAAAAAGATAAGATTTTTGTCACAATCCAATTTGAAGACTCTCCTGTAAAATGGAGGTGGACAAAGGGTCTTCTATGTCCCTGATGTCCTGGCATACTATAAAAAAACTAGTCCCTAACTTTTCCAAAACAAGTATCAGGCCAATCTCTACTAAATTAAGGGACTATCAGGACAAACTTATCCCTATTCTGGGCACCTGCCCTTTCAATGTTCAATATGGCAGTTTTCCAGGCCTTCTTCCTACCATTATTGTGGAAGAACAGCAACTCAGCCTCTTAGGTTTGGAGTGATTTCATTCCCTGGGCCTTTCAATTTCTGGTATACATCACATACAAGAGCCCCTTCTTACTGACCTCATTCAGGAATTCAGTGACATATTCACTAGTAGCCTGGGTAAGTACAGGGGGAAACCCCTTTCCTTTAATTTAAACCCACAGGTAGCCCCTATACTATTTAAAGCTTTTTATTAAGACAGAAAGTAGATACTGCTCTAGACCAATTAATAGCCCAAGAGGTACTAGAGCCTGTAGACCATTCCAAATGGGAGACTCCCATTGTCACACCAGTTAAGCCAGGGTCAGTTAGATTTTGTGCTGACTCTAAGTGCACGTTAAACAAGGCTCTTCAAAATTCAGCCTATCTGGTGCCAGTCATTCAACACTTGCTTCACTCATTAGGCCAAGGTAAAATGTTTGCTAAATTGGACCTAACACAGGCCTAACAGCAAATTCTGGTAGATAAAGCAACCTCAGAAGCACAGACCACAGTGACTCATAGGGGAACTTTCAAATGCAATAGGCTCCAGTTTGGAGTCTCGGTAGCCCCTGGGATCTTCCAATCCTTAATGGAAAGGATCCTCCAGGGAATCCCAGGGGTTGTCCCTTATTTCGACGATATCCTCATAACAGCTAAGGACATCGTCCAGTTAAGGGATCACCTCAGAACTGTATTAATACAGTTTAAAAGAACACGACTCACACTAAAACAAGAGAAGTGCAAATTAGCAGTCAGTGAGGTAGAATTCCTGGGGTACAGGATTGATGCCTCTGGTCTACATCCAACTGAGGCTAAGGTCAGAGCCATTCAAAATGCCCCTTCTCCACAAAATAGAACAGAGTTACAAGCTTTTCTGGGCCTTCTAAATTTTCATAGTCTGTTTTTACCATACAAGGCTTCATTAGCTGAGCCTTTACACAGACTCCTAGATTCCAAAAGACCTTGGTTGTAGGGTTCTTGAGAAGAAGCCACTATTAAGGCCGTAAAAAATCTTCTCACCTCAGACAGCCTTCTGCTTCAATATGACGAACAGCTTCCTCTAGTTTTGACTTGTGATGCCTCTCCTTACGGCATTGGAGCTGTTTTAAGTTATAAACTACCTAACGATTTAGAAGTGCCCATTGCATACTGTTCAAGAACTCTGTCTCCAACCGAACGAAATTATGGGCAGATTGACAAGAAGGCGTTGGCATTAGTTACAGGTGTGAAACAATTTCATGCCTACCTGTATGGGCGCCACTTTACCTTGGTTACTGATCACAAGCTGTTACTAGAAATACTTTCAGGGACCAAACCAACACCTCCTATCCTTTCTCCTCGAATGACAAGGTGGACAGTATTCTTAGCTGCTTACAATTACACATTAGAACATCGCCCAGGCAAACACCTGGCTCATGCCAACGCCTGAGAAGATGCCCTCTTCTCATTGTGGCTGAAGACCCTGTTCCTGCTTGTACTGTTTTACTAATTGAGGAGATGCCAATCCCTCTCAATGCTAGAGATGTGGCATTACATTCAGCCAAAGATAAAGTCATCTCAAGGGTATTGGACTGGACTAAGAGAGGGTGGCCTTCTGAACCAGTGGGGCCTGAATTCAAACCATACAAGGAAAGGCAACTTGAATTGTCTGCAACGAAGGGATGTTTGTTATGGGGACATAGGGTTGTCATTCCTGCCTCATTGCAACAGCAAATTCTAACATCACTACATGAAAGCCACCCAGGATAGTCAGAATGAAGTCCTTGGCCAGAAGTTACCTGTGGTGGCCAGGTAATTGGATCAAAACATCAGTGACTGGGTGTCAGGGTGTGCAGACTGCCAAGAGTCATGACCAACCCCCCCAAGAGCACCCCCAACTGAATGGGACAAATCAAAGGCCCCTTGGTCTCAAATTCATTTAGATTTTGCTGGCCCTTTCCAAGGACACATGTTCTTAATTGTGGTAGATGCATATTCCAAGTGGGTGAGGTTAAATTTATGTCATCTACTACTTCTGAGGCCTTGACCACAGTGATGCAAATCCTCTTTGCCACCCATGGTATACCAGATGTCCTGGTATCAGATAATGGTCCCCAACTGGTATCTGGGCCCTTTGAGCTATTCCTTGCAGGACTGGGCATCAAACACTCACTCACAGCCCCTTTTTTTCCAGCTACCAATGGCCAAGCTGAGAGAGCTGTCTGCTCTATAAAAGGAGCTCTGCCAAGAATGGGGCCAGGAAACTGGAACTCTAAGATTGTCCAGACACAAATCAAAGCCCAGCTGAGCTTTTGATGGGAAGGCGAATAAAAACTAAATTGGACAAACTACATCCAACATATTCCCCAGACACTGCCAAGATTAACACTTCTGGACTAAGAACTTTTAAAACAGGGGACCACATACATGCAAGGAATTATTCAGGAAGTCCCCTACGGCTTCCAGGCATAGTTACCCAAGTCTTAGGCCCCAGGTCATACATAATTACTCTGGGGGATGGAAGAATTTGGAGAAGGCATATAGATCAAATTAGGGGTAGACATAATGGACAAACCAACTTAGCTACCCCTATTAACCCATCAAACCAGCCAGATAAAGGGTTTCTTGCAGATCAAGCAACTGAGCCGAAGTCGGAAGTCAAGGACCGGGATGCAGCTCAAAGTGAGGGCAACATACCAGGTCTTTGGGACTTTGTTCCAGCAATAAACTCTCCACTAGCTGATGAAGAACCTACTTCTACTTCTTCAGGACCTTCTTCGGTGCTATCACTTATATCCAGCGAACCAGGAGGCCTGTGGAAGTCCGGACGAGTCAGGAGGCAGCCTGCCTACCTCGAGGACTATGTATGTGCCCTCTAGTGATGGAGGAGTGCTGCGTCTCAGGCTTCACATCGGTCTGCAGAAGCCGCTGTGCGCTGATTAGTTGTTTTGTTTCTGGCACAAGTATATAACTAGCTGTCAAAGTGCTGACAGCCGCTGCTCCTGTTAGCCAAACAGCCTCACTAGCTGCCAACACTAGCGAAAGTGTTAACTTCACTTGTTAACCAATAAATCCTGTTAGCTTTAAAAGAACCTGTCTTGTCTCAGTCTGTTCGTCCCTACCAGGACATAATGGAACACAAAAGCAGAAACCTCACCAAGTGAATGCAGTATGATAAAGAGGAGGTTTAAGAGAAAATTCTAATGAAAAGACCATTGTTATTTTAAGCCAATACTGCACTAAAATTTTATTTTGCATTCCATTTCCAATTCATAGAAAATGGCTTTGGGAATTATTTTCAACAGACAAGAAAATTGCAGTAATGGATTGTCATGCATGAGGCATTGTAATAATTATTTTAGTTTCTGAAATGCCATGTATTGCACATATTAGGTTGAGCTTCTTTGATTGGTTTGGAGTTAAGCCAGATATTAAGTGTGTGAACCCAGCCATTACGGTGGAGTGCTCAGACTTCAAACTGTTGTTAAACAAATCATATAAACAAGATATTTTTCTGTTTTTGCTGTAAATAAACTAACTTGGATACCTGTGGAAATTCAGTGTTAAGGTGTCTTAGCTCTATCTATCTACAGCATTCCTGTCCTCCAGCTTGCAGTGGTATATTTATAGCAATTAGAAGCTTCCTTGCCTCTCCATATTTCAACTACACCCCAAAGCAAGAAATTGCCAGAAAATCCCTTCCCCATCACACAACTATTTTCAAATTCAGATGCAAGAAAACCAGAGAATAATGGAGAACTATTTACACAAGAATAAAGTCCTGCACCTTCTTTCAAACAAGCAAACATGACATAAAAACAGAAACATATTTCACAAAAAAATTAAGGAACTTTTGGAAAATTGGAAGACAACATTCAACACAGTATTAAGTAGCACCATTTTCTTTGGGGAGTTCACTGTTTCTTACATATCAACATATTGCTTTCTACTCTGGCACTTTTACAATTGCCTCACATCTGTATTGCAGTCTTTGAGAATAATTACATCAATCTTAAGTTGTAAGAAATATTTCCAACAAACTCAGACACATAATGACCAGTGTTTCAAATAAACAATCACTTCATTTTGCCTGCAGCTGATATTTTGTGAAGAAATGAGGCTCACTCATTTTTTTCCTTTTTCTCAATATTTCTGGAAGTTAATTAATATTGTGTTTATAAACTCTAGATTTAGCCTTAATGTTATCACTGAAAGTGCTGCAGAAGATGCTTACTGAAATCAAGAAACTCACCACATTCTCCATGGAATCTAGTGTTGTTTTGTTGATCCCTATGAGGTGCCCACTGTATAGTGAAGAAGTAGGCAATGTGCTGTTTGCAAGCATTGATATGACTCACTAGCTTTCTGTTCTGAGTTTCCAAAGATTACATTTAATGATAAGAAGGTAGATAGGTAGATGGACAGATAGGAAGCTGATCTACTGTATTACAAGGAAATCACTAAGGTCTGCATCATGTTTGTTTATCAGTATGCTTTGGGAGCTCATTCAAATAATAGAGAACATCCTCATGAGCATCTTACTCAGTTCATCCTCTGGAGCTAGTTTGTCATTAGGCAATTCTACAATTTTTATGAGCAAATTTATAATTTGTCCTTGAAAAATAAAAATATGGCCTGGAGAAAAGTTTGTATATCCTATTTCTACAGCATGAAGCTTTCAGCATAATCTGTCAAGATAATTTTGAATATGTGGATTTTAGAATGCTAATATACTTAAACAAAAGAAGGTGCTTTTATATTTGGTATTAATAAGAAACAGGGATATGGACAAAAATGGGGATCCCTAGGATTGCACCAACTTTTCAGATGGCCCATTTTGGAAGTGTATCCACACATATCCTTATTTCTCCACATATACACATCTCTCTCTGCCTATTATACAAGGTCTCCCAGCAGTTGGGAAGCAGGTTGCTGCTTTCCAATGCCCTTGACAGTTGGAAGCTCAGTAATCCCTCCTTTCACAACTGCTGAAATTAAAAGAAGTGTGGCAGATGAAAAGTCTGAAGACTTTTCACCACTGTGCAGGTCTGATTTCTTGAAGATCAGTCCTAGTCTTATTTATCCATAGTAATATACTGTAAATGAGTGCAAATAAGGAAATGGCTGACATCAGGAATCTTTCAGGAAAACAAATGAAGCTACTTTGAATCTTCTGCAACTCACAAGCACAGCCACTGTGTTCTTGACCCCATAGACAATTGGTAAGTTATAAAATTACCCTGGAAAGATAATTACATTTTATTTTTTTTTATTAATTTTACAACACAACACAACACAACATACAACACACACACACACACACACACACACAATATGTGTTTCTTTTTATGTATCAGTTTTGTTCCTCTCACTTTCTACTTTTCTACATTTCCCATTTTTCCCATCCTTTATTATCTTAATCTTTATCATCCCTTTATTTCCAGTTTTATTCATTTACAGTATTTTACACATTTGTCACATCATTTATTCACTTTTACTTTCCCTAATCTCAAGCCAATCATACCACTTAGTCGATACTTGATAATATTCTGTATCTTCCTTTTCTTTTATTGCAAAGATAATTAATGTGTAACAGAATTTTGAGTTTTGCTACAGGCAAGTTTGTCATCAGTTTTGTAGACTGTCATATAAAAATCAGTTTTATAGTCTTCTTGGGAGACTGATAGGAATTGCAGTCCTTTCTTCTACTCCTTGTGATTATTATCATGGAGAGCAGAATATTTATACACATCTTTTGCATATATTAAGATAATGAACATCATTCTACATCTGGTTCTAAAGCTTTGGTTTGAATCATGTTTACTTAAAGAAATTTACAACATTTGGAACATGATAGATAGATAGATAGATAGATAGATAGATAGATAGATAGATAGATAGATAGATGTAAGAGAGAGAGAAAGAGAGAGTAGCCTATGGTAAGAATTGTCTCTGTAGTTCATTAGCACCTGGAAGATCACCATATTCCTAGTCCTGACTTTTATCAAAACAACTTTTATTTCCTGATATTTAATAATGCAGGCAGTTGGTTTGATGCTGCTATGTCTATGTGAGCGACATGAATTAATAATCCATTTCATGAAGTTACAAATTAATGTAAAGAGTGTATTTTTCTTGGAAAAGTTACTACTACTTATTGTACCTATTGACCAATTAATATTTTATGTTTAGTTAAAGGAGGTGTGGTTGATAAAATGTTCCCGATTGTATAATTGAGCATATTGAAGCAATTTGTTAAAACACAGGAGTTTATTTATTTCAATTTATATGGCCAACCAGGTTCCATACATGATTTTGGGCAGTGAACAAAGTTAAAAACATTTATATAGTACAAAATAAAAATGAAAAATAACAAACAGAAGAAAAATATACAAGTGTTGGATGGGCCTGAGAGGGTTTTTTTTTGGTACAGGTGTTATCCTCAGCATTTTAAACTGAACACATTTCTATAATAAAATATTTTTATTATATGAAATTATTTCATTTGCTCTTTTTGGAAGGCAGTTCTTCAAGAATTGTGAATCTCTTATAATGGCTGCAGCTGTAAGAAAAATTTGTAAATCAGACTCTTATAAATGCATGTTGTTATCATGTCATTTATACTGCTTTACACATAATATTCCCTTTGCTTTGCAAAACCTTAGTATTTCGTTGTTGTTTATGATGGTTATAAAAATATGTCAGATCAAATTGTTAAAAGCAGAAAGAAACTATTTGTTCTACTTACAAATATTAGATATGCTTCACTTCACTATGCTTCTTAGTGAGTGTTTAAGTTATGGTCAGATCATCAAGACAGTTCCTGCTACAAGAAAGTACACAAAATGTCAGTAAAAATGTCAAGGTGAATAAGATCAAAACTCTGCCTGTTTTTTATGTGGCCATTGTAATGTATATAGTTTTGGCGGGCAATTTAAATCCGGTGGGCTCGCATCCAATTGGATGAAGCCCAGGACCGGATAGTATATAAAGAGCACCGTTAACCCCAACCAGTTGCTGGGTTCTTGCCATACAATAAAGAGCTGTTGTCATTAACTACCCTGGCTTCCAGAGTCTTCAATACCCCTATCTAACACTGGCGATGAAGGTGGGATTGAGAGACACGAGCCAGTAAAGAACCCAGCAGTAATGAGCTAATGAGCCAAACGACATGGCTAACTACACCCCACCAAGTCCTTTTGACCCAGAGAAGGAGAAATGGGAAGATTACATGGCCCGATTCGAGTGCACGTTAGAAGCCTGTGACCTGTTAAGTCTACCGGACAATCGAAAAAGGGCTCTATTCATAAGCCACTGCGGGCACAAAGTATTTGTCATCGCAAAATCACTGACAAATCCAACTCTGGTACAGACGGTGTCGTGGCTGGCCCTGCAAGCACACTACTCGCCAACACCATCCAAATACGTTCAAAGATATGAATTTCGCCAGCGTGTGCAGCAGGATGGCGAATCCATCAACGATTACATTGCTGCTCTACGTAAGGCTGCCACGTCATGCGAGTTCAGAGAGCTAGAGGAATCGCTCATAGAGCAACTAATTTGCAGAGTGAGCGATATCTGGCTGAGAAGAAGACTGCTGTCAAGGACTAATCTAACTCTAACCATCGCCCTGGAGGAAGCAAGAGCCCACGAGTCCTCGTCCATAGCGGCAGAAGTTTTCCAGCAACCAACTCGCACCAACACAATGCAAAAGGCTGTACCAGTTAATCATGAGGACATTAATGACAGCGAAGATGAACTGGAAAAAGACATTTGCATGACTGAGAAAGCCCAACGAAGGGGCAAACTGACTGCAAACAGGTGTGCCAGCTGTGGGGGACCCAACCAAAGGCTAGCTTGCAGATTAAGAGACGTTACGTGTCGTTGTTGTGGAAAGAAGGGCCACATCGCCAGAGTATGCAGGGCCTCTCAGCCTATTGACTTTCAGCAGGAGAGCAGCAGCAACCAACCAGAAGCTGCATCTCAGCGAAGAGCCAATCATCATCGAGACCACAGAGAGGGCGCAAAAACTGAAAGGCTCGAGACATGTACCCTCCGCATAGACCAAGCGCACGCAAGCCGAGGGGAAAAGGTCTACACTACTGTCAACATAGAAGGACGAGACTCTCAAATGGAGATTGACACCGGGTTGCCCCTAATGCTAATCTCATGGAGCACGCTGAAGAAGACTGTGCCTGCTGCCAGAGAGAGCCATTTGAAGCAGAAACTCCTCCACCTGAGAGACTTCAAGGGAAAAGAATACCCGTGGCCGCAAAAGGTGAGTTCATGGTCAAGTACGGCAAGCAGAAGGTCAAGCTACCCATAACTATGGTCAGAGGAAAGTTCCCAAGCCTCCTAGGGATGTAAGGTAGATGAAATTCTGGAATTGGATAATATTAAAGTTCTCAAACTTTGGTTGAAATCATGGTTCCTCTGTTGTGCCGATAAAGGTTGCTGGAATGACGAAGGTATTTGATAAAAGGGGCCTAGTTGTCAGAGGGCAAACTGACCCCAAAACAAATGTATCCTGTTATTTACTTTTATGGTACTCCAATTGTTATGTATTCCTCCAGATAAGAGATGCTGCTTCCTTCATTGCCCTGGAGGCACCTTCCAGTCCCTTTTATCTTATGATATGTCTTGAGACACTGACCAGATAGTTTTGAATATGTTAGAAGATGTTTTCTTTCCTTTCCGCTTTTGATCTTTGCTAGATAGATGAAGGTTAGTTCCTACGTGTTAAATGTATCATCCTATGATATGTATATGTCCTTGAATTGTATAAATACTTGTTGCAAAGAAGCCATCGGGGTTCAGACTTTTTGTTTGCTGGTTG
>JANHZT010039258.1:0-10088 GCA_032468215.1 Stegonotus admiraltiensis | reverse complement strand
GAGATTTGAACTTGCAGTAATTGTAAGCAGCAGATGTTAATAACAGTGTTTTAGTCCACTGTACTACCAGGGCTCCTATTTTATTTGCACTGCATCTTTTCCCACCTAAGCTTGTGACATCTAAGGAACATAGAGGTTTTCCCACCTGTGGATGGATACATTATCTGTCTGGTTTCTTATGGTATCAGAGTAGGGTATATACAGCCAGATTCAGTAAGTAATTCAGGGAGGAAGTGATACCTGAACAATAATCCTCCCCACAAACCCTGTTCTGGGATCCTTGATTTTTAGAGTCCAGAAAATAATAGAGGAAGCCGGTTATCCTGAACAAAAGGATTGAGACAGCGTTGATTGCTGTGCTGAATGACCACTTTTGGGATTTGGACAGAGGGATTATGCTTCTTTTGGTGCTATCAGACCTCTCAGTGGCAACTGATATTATCATCCTGATTTGCTTTAGAAGTTTGAAGATTAGAAATACTGTTTCATGATCACATTGACTGGGCTAGATTAGATTAGTCTTCTTAGATGGGGAATGCTATTCTCTTTACATCTCTGAAGATTTAAAACAGCATTTTGAATTGAACCAAGAAGCTGAAATCTGAAGCTGCAAAAGAATATTAGAATTATTTATGAGTACCAAATCAAAGTCTAGCTGCTACAATTTGGACTAGTTGGTGTTTCAAAAAATCATAATGTTTGAAGATTCCTAAAAGATTCAACACTGCAGAATTAACTACACCATCCCTAGTAGTTTTCTATATCAGATTTTCTATAGCATTGTGGCCTGTGGTCTACATGCAATTCTCCAAGAAATTTCCAGTGGGGTTATTAAAATACAAGTAAATAATAATAATAATAGTAAATAATAAGCACTCCCAGAGTCTGCAAATCCAGTGATTTCGTTATTCATACCTTTTTATAATGGCCTGTATAACAACTGTAGACAACTTCAAGGTCAAAAGCAACCCCAACCATCACTGGGCTACCCCTGTGACTTAAATGGCGAAATGTTTAAGGACACATAGTACTTCCTTTTTGAGCCACTTGAAACTTCTGTGTTATCTATGAAAAGACTTCATGTGGAATTCATAAGAATTTGTGTTTGAGGCTGCTATTCTGTACTGATTTTAAAGGGCACTTCAAAGAGCATTTCTCATTATACTGTTAGGGGGGGAAAGGCAGCATAAGGAGATAGATTTAGAAAGGAAAGAAATTACTAATTAGAAATATTTAATTAAATAAATCAACTAGGGTGACCCATGTTTGTGTTCAAAATATTATGTAGGTATTAATGATAATTTTAGGGTCTTTGGCTTATCTGTTAACCCAATTTTGGTAAATAGTGAACCAAGCTAACAACTATTTAAAAACGTTGTTAAGTGGAAGACTGTTTTCTGCACAAAAGATTTCATAAAGATTCGAATGTAAATAAATAATATTTACAGGAAAGTTTGGGACACTATGCTGCATTGGGAGCCATAGGAATCTTGTTATTCAGAATGTGAACTATTGTTTTATGTTAACAATTCTTTTGATGTGTCTCCCATGTAGCTATGACATTAGTTTAGGAGTTACAGATGCATTTAAACCTATGTCAGATTTCCTGGGACATACCACTATATCTCTTGGGGTTTTAGATGCACAGTAGTTTATCTTTAAGTCATTCTCTGAGGCAATGAATGTCTTTCTTTCTGGTTAGTAAAAACATAAATATTTTACACATTAGAACACAATGGTATCCATATATCATTATCTATATCAAGGGATTAGCATAAGATCAGGATTCTAAATTAATATCTTAATATACCAAATATTGTTTTCTGCTAGCCTATCTGAGGCAAATTCAAAGAAAGGATGAGCTCCCCTGGAAAATTAAGTTTGCCAACCTATTAATCTAAAAAATTATATTCAGTCAGATAATCATGGACAGATAACATGATATAAGATTGGATTATCTTCTTTTCCAAATCGTATGTCACTGATTTTTCAAACATGTATAAACGTGCATAGCTACAAGATAATTTTACTTAAATGAAGTTATATTTATATACTTTCAAAATGATGTCAAACTACTTATGCTTGTATCTGAATTATCTTTACAACTGTTAAGATTCTGGATATATCCAAATAAATACAATGAAATTATCTTAAATTTATTATTAAATATGCCAAATTCCTTAGTTTTTCACCCACTGCCCCCCTTTGATTCTTTGCAAAGATGCTTGGCATTTTTCCAGACTCGCTGCTCCGACAATCCACGCATGGGGTATTTACTTCTTGCTTTGCTAGAGACTGAGTGTAAATAATTTTTCTGTTGGTATAGCCACGCCCCCTGCTTCTGCTCTCCAGTCTTTTCACTCAATCTAGTTGAAGAGACTTGAGTTGGCTCTCTCTGACTTTGTCAGTGTTTAATGGTTATTTCTGTTAATTTTTTGGTTTTTTTTTGTGGATTAAGCATTGTTGTTTATTTGGACTTGATTATTTCAAACTCTACAGGTAGGGCTGTGCAATGTGGATTATAGGGGATTGACAAACTCTCCCCTCAGCTGCTGGCAGTGCAATTAGTGTGCCTGGGGCTCCAGGTCGCTTCCACCGCCTAGGACTTGAAGGTGAGCAGCTTTCCAGAGGTCTGTTCTCTTCGGGGTAGCTCCGTTTATTTCTGTTTGGCGCTGGTGGTTAGCTGGTTCCCTGGCTTGCTGGCACAACCGCCACCACCCCCGTAGCCCTATCCTCAGCAGCGGCTCCGGAGTCACTGCCTGGCGAGCTGTGGCAAACTCTCTGTATAGACAATCACTTCTCGGTGCTGGAAAGGCGGTTCTTAGCCTTCGCACCACATTGACATTTCAGCAAGCCGCGGCAACGCTGAGGAGCAGTTTTCCTGCTTGCGCCCGCCATTATGTTTTCTCCTTTGACTGCAGCGGTGAAATTACAAGACTCTTGCGTCTTGTGCCTAATTGCCTTACTTTCGGCTCTGGGACTTTACTTGAGAAGCCTAGCCTTATTGCAAAGCAGCATGGAGTTTGGGGGTTCAGTCCCTCCCACGCCTGATTCCACCTGCCTTCTTCCACCTGTGGCAGCCCTCAGAAGACCAACTGGCTTCAGCACCGCCATTTTGAATGCTGAGGACAGGTTTAATTCAAGCACTGTATTCGGTGGTTTCCCAACATCACTAGCCTGAGGGTGATCCCTAGTAAGGGCTTGTATCTCTTTACATTGGGGCTAGTGACTTTGACTATGGGACAAATCTGAAACAATTTGCTTATTTGTACAGCTGCCTTCTGGGTCCATCATGGCCGACTCGGCCCTGTCTTCTGACATTGAATAGGAGCCTACCCCCCCCACCCCAGGTACATAAATCAAAGCATCCTGATTCCAAATGGACCTGGGCTGCACCTAAAAGTAAATTAATTAATGACAAGGCCTCCAACTCTAGACCTTCAAGAGAGCCACAGGGGATGACAAGGACGCAGAAAGGCAACACAAAGCGTTGGAGTGTCAGTTTGATAAAGCTAGGAGGCAGGCACAGGCTGCTGGACATTTGGGGACTCAGCCATGGCTGATGTGTTCTGGGTGCATGATGATGTGACCCCTTTGGCACCTAGTGAGGTGCCACTGGACAGTGGCAGTTGGTGGGGTTGACCCGTGGCACCCCTTCAACATCGTCTCAAGGGCAATTGGCGGGTGGTCCCAGATCTTCTGGAGCTGGCCACAGGGTCCCAGAAGCCACCTTTACACCAACTGCAGCAGGGTTGCGTGAGGGAGAAGGGCAGCAGGCTACTCAGAATTTGGATGTTCACTCTGTGATATCAGAGGCCATTTCAAAGATTTTGGCTGTGACCATTCAAAGGGGTACATGTTTGCCCTCCACTGAGGTCATGTCTAGAATCCAGGTTCCGATACAGGCGTCTAATGCTCCTGTAGCTCCTTCCGAACATGACTCCTCCCACAGTGACGGTTCTCATCTGGAGGAGGATTATCATGGGGACCTTGAATTTTCAGAGGAGGGGATGGCGCCGGATACACTGGCTTTTGTTGGATTATTTCATTCTTTGGTTTTCAGATTGCTGCTGCACAAAGCTAAATTAGCCACAAATTTGGGTGTTGAAGGTAATTCCTCAACCCAGGATCCGGACTCATGCAATCCTCATGGGGGTCTGTTTAGAGTGCCACAAACAGAACAGGATTTTATACCTTACCCAGTTCTGTTTTCAGAGGTGATCCAGAAACTGTGGAATCAGCCCATTTCACTAGTGAGGCCTAACGCTCATGATAAAGAGCTTTATTGCGCTCCCCCTACTCTGGATGGGTTGTTACAATTGCCATCAGTGGATGCTCCTGTCGCTAGCCTTACTTCTTTGGCAGTCTTATCCAATGACATCATGGAAGGTCTTAGAATGGAAGACAGAAAGTCCGAGATGTCCCTCAGGAAAGCTCACCAAGCGGCAACTTGGGCTATCCTGGCAGCTTCCTCCTCTTCCTTCTTTAATAGGGCATCTCTGATTTGGCTTTGCCAGTTACAAAGTTGACTGCCTCCCAATGCAGCATGTCTCCACCAGGACATTAATAAATTGGTTGCGCCCACTGAGTATTCGGCGGACGCATCTCTGGATGCGGTGAAGTTTGCTTCCAGGGCTTTGGCATCGGCTGTCACTTTTTGTACACTTCTGTGGCTCCGCCATTGGAAAGTGGATACGAAGTCAAAATGGAAACTTGCGTTGGCCCCATATAAGGGGTCTAACCTCTTCAGGGACACATTGGATCCAGTGTTAGTTGAAGGTTGTGACAAACGGAAAGTATTATCATCTTTTCAAAGGAGACTGGACCGTAGATACACTCCTTATTCACAGCGACAGCCCTTTCGTTGTGATGCCGGACCCAGGGGGTCCTACTCTCAATGGTCTTACTCACAAGGATTCACCCAATCATCTGACTGAACATCGTTTAGAGGTTGGGGGAGACACAGCCCCAGTCTAAGAGAC
This sequence comes from Stegonotus admiraltiensis, assembly GCA_032468215.1. NCBI lineage: Eukaryota > Metazoa > Chordata > Lepidosauria > Squamata > Colubridae > Stegonotus > Stegonotus admiraltiensis. Next base: position 5,106 of record JANHZT010039258.1, on the reverse strand, counting down.
CCTTTTGGGGAACGGGCAACCAGACCTTTCATCGTGGCAAGTGACTGCCAGCCACCTTCTCACATTGGGGGGTCGTCTTCAACAATTTCACCGTCAATGGGACTTAGTCATCGCTGATGCTTGGATTTGATGAATGGTGGAATTTGGCCTCACCTTAGAATTCCACTCCAACCCCCCAAACTGTTACATCCAGTGCCCGGTTTCTCGTTGCCACGTAAAGAAACAACTTATGGAAAATGAGATTCAACATCTTTTAGATATCAGAGTCATCGAACTGGTGCCACAGAATGAGGAAAGGATGGGGTTTTATTCCATCCTGTTTCTGGTTCCAAAGAGTTTGGGAGCCTGGAGAGGGGTCTTGAATCTTAAGCAGTTAAATCATTATATATTGTACAGGCGATTCAAGATACAATTGCTCAGGTCAATCTTGGCATGTATACAGCAGGGCGACCTCTTACAGTCGTTGGACCTCAAGGAGGCATACCTATATGTGCTGATCCACCCAGCACATCGGAAGTACCTTTGCTTCACATATGTGAATTGTCATTTCCAATACCGGGCCATGCCGTTTGGCCTTTTGTCGGCTCCACGGACATTCACCAAGTTGCTGGTGGCAGTAGCAGTGGCTGTCTGCATGGTTCCGGTTCACATTCTCTGCTATTTGGGCGACCTTTTAATTCTGTTGTCCAATCCGTCGCAGGCAGTGACAGACGCCAACAAAGTGATTCACACACTTCAGCACCATGGGTTCATGATCAACCTAGCAAAGAGTCAGCTGCACCCTACCACTCGCATTCTTCACCTAGGAGCGGTGATAGATTCAGTTAAGGGCCAAGTTTATCTCTTGCTCGATCGCCAGGGCAGAATAAAGGAGATGGTGTCAACCATAGTGTCATGGAGGTCAGTTCCATTGCTTCTACTCACCCAACTGTTAGGGAAGATGATCTCCTGTCTGTCAATTGTACCATGGGCTTGTCGTCATTCTCGCTCGCTACAGTGGCTTCTTCTGCCATTTCAGAAACAAGGACACAGCACTTCCACGTCGAAAGTGTACCATCTCATGTTCGTCTGCCTCTCTGCTGGTGGTCATTGTCGGCCTTGCAGAATGGGTGTATTCCAGGACCCTGGGCACATTATTCTAACATCCAATGCGAGCCTCTATGGCTGGGGGTGCACATCTTTTATCTCAGGTGGCACAAGGGCAATGGTCTCCAGAAAGTTGCCAAAGCATCAATTGGCTGGAGCAATGGGTGGTGAGGCTTGCCCTCCGTTAATTTCGGACCCGACAAGGCGGCACCCGGTCCAAGCAGCTAATGGAGGAAGCAGAGTGTTTGATGAGCTGGGAGGAGAGACACACTCTTTTGATAAAGGCGGAGCATATTTCCGGCCCCACCAATCTTCAAGTGGACTGGCTGAGCAGGACCCACCTCGATCCATCCGAGTGGAGGCTTCATCCTCAACTGTTTCCGGAACTGTCTCTAAGATTCGGCATGCCAATTCTCGACCTTTTCACCCGGCCCAAAAATACACAACTGCTGAGGTTTTTCTTGAGGTTTCCAAGTCAGGGGGCAGAAGGTTGGAATTCCCTTTGCTGCAAATGGCCTCAGGGACTCCTATATGCGTTCCTGCCAATTCCTCTCATCCCACGAGTTCTTCGAAAATTACTCACCAAACAGGTGGAAATTCTTCTAATAGTGCCTCATTGGCCACGTTGGTCCTGGTTCGCCGACCTAGTTAATCTATCCATGTCACGCCCATGGAGGATACCTCCGGAAAGGATTTCTCTCAGTTAGGGGGTCATTTGCCATCCGGAGCCCGAGTGGCTCCTGTTGACTGTCTGGCACTTGAGAGGGTCTTTTTGAGGAGGGACAATCTTTCAGGGAAGGTGATAGACACCATTCAAGCGTCCAGGAGGGCATCGACAAACCAGATTTATAACCCTTCTTGGTGGACCTTCTGTCAGTGGTGTTCCCGGGTTCACGTCGATCCAACATTGGCATCAGTGTCGGACGTTCTTGAATTCCTCCAAGCAGGCCTCGATAAGGCATTGGCGCCTACTACTGTCCGTTGCCAAGTTGCGGCCTTGTCTACTGTACTCGCCTGTGACACTTATTGGTCATTATCTTACCATCCAAGGATCCGTTCCTTTCTCCAAGGGGCTACTAATCTTCGACCTCCAGTGGTGCATTGGTATCCAATGTGGGATCTCACGCTGGTTCTCCAGGCATTGACATCTGCACCCTTTGAACCACTTGGCTCTGTCAGTCTCCGATTCTTGTCGTTGAAAGTCATTTTTCTATTGGCGATTACATCTGCATGGTGGATCTCCGAATTGGCGGCTCTATCCATTCGGAAAGACCTCTGCATTTTTCATTCCAACCGTGTAGTCCTTTGTTTGGATTCTGCCTTTTTACCTAAAATTAATTCCCACTTTCATCGCGCTCAAGAACTCATCCTACCTGACTTCTGCCCTGATCCTTGCAATCTGCGGGAATCATGGTGGCACACCTTGGATGTTTGCAGGGTCCTCAGATGATATATCGCATGGACGGCCTTGTTCCGATGGACTGAGACGTTGTTTGTGTCATTTCACCCTTCTTCTATGGGAACAAAGGTTTCAGCCTCTACTGTCGGCAGGTGGCTGAAGGCCTGTATTTCTAAAGCCTATGAACTCAAGACCAAGCCCTTGCCTGGAAGGGTTTTACCTCATTCTACTTGAAGTGCAGCCACTACGACTGCTTGGGCTACCCAAGCATCAGTGGAAGACATTTGTAGGGCAGCCTCCTGGTCGTCGTTATCCTCCTTTGTAAGACACTACAGATTGGACACTTATGCCTCTGCTGAGGTGTCATTTGGGAGACGGGATTTACAAAGTGTAATCTCCACCCACAGACGGGAGCAGTCAGGCCCTTGCCCAGTGTCATTGAGCTTGGGTATATCCCATGTGTGGATTGTCGGAACAGCGAGTCTGGAAAACAGACGTTGGCTTACCTGAACGTCCCTTTTCAGTTCGCTGCAACAACAATCCAACCCTCCCTTTGGCCTTTCCGCTCTTGAGTTGCCGGTAGTGGGCCAGGGTGATTGTTCTTTGTGTTTCTCCTGCAGATTCCAGGGGACTGTTCGTTCGTGACTGTTCCAGACTGGAGTGGGGTTTTTCTGGATGGTCGTTTCTGACAAGTTCTATGCCTTCGTGAAAAGAGCAGGAGCAGGGGGCATGGCTACACCAACAGAAAAATTGTTTACACTCAGTCTCTAGCAAAGCAAGGAGTGAATATCCCATGCGTGGATTGTCGGCGCAGCGAGCTGAAAAGGGACGTTCAGGTAAGGCAACATCCGTTTTCTTCCACTGCAGCTGTTCTTTGAACTATTTCAAACAATTAATTCCCATAGCATTTCTTAATAAAACACTTCATGAGCTGTTTCTCAATAGCAATCCCTAGTTTTTATAAGGCAACTATATTTTATCTATAGTAAACTAAACTGCTACGAAGAATAACATACTAGAAAGTGCAGTTTACATTATTTAAGGGCAGATATATTGATGAATAGTATTAGAAATTCTTTTTCTAAAAAAAGATTGTTCATGCACAAAATTGGAGAAGTCCCACAGTGTTGCACTATCTGTAAACTTGTAATTATGAGTGCCACTGAAAATGTTTTTTGTCAAGTGGCTTTCCAGGAACCCAAGGAACTGAATCCCATTTGGAACAGTTTGCTTTCTGGTATGGTGCTTGCCTCTACAATAATCTTAAATAATATTTAATATTAATATTGAGAGATAGTTTGGTGTAGTGATTAAGACATCAGACTAGAAATTGGGACACCATGAGTTCTATTTATGCCTTAGGCAGAAAGTTAGCTGGATGACCTTGGGCCAGGAGTGTCAAACTCAAGACCCGGGGGCCAGATCCAGCCTGCGGGGTGCTTCAATCTGGCTTGTGGGGCCGCCCTGGAAACAGCAAAAGACTGGCAGAAATATGTCATTAATATGTCTGTTTTAGTAAATGTTCCAATCCTGTAATTAAGTTATTTGTAGCATATTTACCATTTTCAGAATATAAAACTCATACTTCTAATTCATTTCTAGTTAATACAAGAAAATAAAACATACAGGTAATCCTCACTTAGCACCCACAATTGAGGCCAACAACTCAATTGCTAAACGCCACAGTCAATAAATGAAAAAAATCATATGATCACATTGGTGGTTAAGCAAATCATTGCGCTCATTAAGCAAAGCATCACATGGTCAGCATACAACTTACATCTCAACAGATCCTAATGTGGGAAATACACCCCAAAAGGACAGTGCCATAAACCTTACAGCACCAGAAACCTCAGAACAGAGTGCCAAGAGATTCAAGCCAGCTCTTCCCCCTTTAAGAAAACCAAGAAGCACCAGCTGAAAGGAAAACTTAAGTAGAGCCATTAAGATAAGGGGAATCAGGCTAGAAATAAACTCTCCAAAGGTAAACCAGGCTAAAAATAAACTTTCCAAAGGTAAACCGAAACTCCCTTTTTCCTGCCCTCTGACAAGATTAACACCCCCCCCCCCAAGGATAGGAAAGACAAAGGTCTTGGGATAGGATTAACCCATTAAGGCAGGAAAACAGGATCCAGGGCAATCACTTTAACTAGCACACAAATAAACCCATCAAGCTGCAAAGGCAAATTAAGCATAAAAGGCTCAGTCACACCCCCAATCTGTTTGCAGGGCCAGGAACTCTGGAGCTGTGTCACTAGTTTTCTTGCCTTCCTGAATTAAAGGATCCCTTTTCTGGCAGCTGGCTACCATGTCTATTTCTTCTCAGCATCTGTGACTGCTTCCCAGCTGGGAAATGAACACAGGAAATTTCTTCCAACACTAGGATGATACTGCTTTGCTCCTGATTGAAAACACTCTGTTGTGAAGAGATGCCAGTATGCATTAGCAAGAGCATGTACAGATTATCAGAGTCATGAAATCAACAAATGCATATGGAACAAGTGAATAACCTGAATGCATTTCTAGCCAGACATTTACACAAGCCCCCACTAAGTAACTTTCTATTAATCAGGAGTAACTTTCTGATTCACTTTTACTTGCACTGTATTTGCTCTTTGGTT
>JANHZT010039252.1:0-10088 GCA_032468215.1 Stegonotus admiraltiensis | reverse complement strand
GAAACTTCTGCTATCCTATCCCCTCATTTCCTTCAGGCTTGCCTCACAGAAACCTCTGCTATCCTATCCCCTCATTTCCCTCAGGCTTGCCTCACAGAAACTTCTGCTATCCTATCCCCTCATTTCCCTCAGGCTTGCCCCACAGAAACTTCTGCTATCCTATCCCCTCATTTCCTTCAGGCTTGCCTCACAGAAACCTCTGCTATCCTATCCCCTCATTTTCCTCAGGCTTGTCCCACAGAAACTTCTGCTATCCTATCCCCTCATTTCCCTCAGGCTTGCCTCACAGAAACCTCTGCTATCCTATTCCCTTATCCCTCCTTTTTTTTTCTTTTTCCAGCCAAGCCCCTCCTTCCTTCTCTTGCACACCCTCGATCTCCTCCCCTTCTTCACAAACCCTCCTTTTATTCCTTCCTCCCCCCTGCTACACCTAGTTTGGTAATCTGCAAGAAACATCTGCAAGAAAATCATAAAGCTCAGAGTCTAGACTCTATGGAGATTTTCAGTCATCCAGATCATGGTTCTCCCAAAGGTGCTTTTTTGTCCCTAGAGGCAACTGGACCCTCTGGTTTTTCTTTGAAGACAGTTCCATGAAGCCTCCACACTCATTTGCACTACTCAGGTGACCCTGATGACACAGATAAGCCTCCAGGTGGCCTCAAAAGAATAAAAGAATGCACATGACCAGTCTGCAAGGAGTATAAATCTTTTTGTTCCCCATCATCCAGTTAGAGCTGAAGAAACTTCTTGGATGAGAAGTGAAACGACTTCAAAGAAAAACCTGAAAGTCCAGTTGCCTCTTGAAAATAAAATAAAAGCACCTTTGGGAGAGCCCCAAGGATCCCACAGTTGAACGCTGAGCTACAACTATTCTCTTCCATTGGCACTATGTTTCCTTATGTGTGATGGTTCCACACCTTCCTTATTTCATAAGGAGCTTGGCTTATGCCCAATTTATGTTCAAACTGCTGGTGCAGAATTTAGTATTGTGGTGCAGAGTGGCAAAACATCTGGATTGCAATTTCCTGCATTATCAAAGAGAAAACATTTTGTTTTTACAGTTCTGCTGATGCCCTTTGCACCCATATGCCAGCGCCACGAAGATGTTGTACCTGTTGCAGCCGAAGAGATAAGAGAACCTTTGAACTGTCTAGCTGATGAAATAAAAGCAGGGAAAGAAAAACAGCCTGCAAAGGTTGAAATGCTGACGTTTCAACACCCACCCCATCAGATATCTCTTTTTTAAAAAAAGGCAGTCGGTTTGAATGACTTTCTTAAATGGAACCCTATCTTCGTACTCTGTTCAGGTGATATATTGGTGCACTCACCAAGAGGGCTCTGTGTTTTCTGCAGTTACATTATGCAAAGGCAGACATTAACACTGAGCATAGAAGAAGGCCAACAGATTGTGAGTTGCTCCCTGCTTTTGTTTGGGGAAATGTAAAATTTTCCATTCTTAAGGCTGCAAAGATTGGTTTGGCAGTGCATGCGTGGGCAATGTCCAGTGAAGTCTCCCAAGCAGAGAAAGTTTCTGATGTCCTGAGCACATGGGTTTGGAAGGCCTGGCTCCGGTGATCAACATCTTATTTGAATCACAAAGTGTAGTTTGTTGAGGCAAATTGAAAGTAACATTTAAAATCAGCTACTATAACGGCAAGGGAGGAAAGAAGGATGGGATGTATGCAGTTCTGACTCAGTAATTAGGAGTCAAAAACTATAATTAGAGATAGCATCTAATACAGGGGTGTCAAACTCAAGGCCAAATTCAGCCTGCAGGGTGCTTAGATCAAGCCCGTGGTGCGGAGCCATCCTGGAAACAGTGAGGGACTGGCCAACAGTGCCTCTACCAGTGAAAATGGGCTCCTGAACTCTGTTTCCGGCTACGACGGCCTCCTGCAATGGGCTCCTGAGCTCAGTTTCCAGCTGCGACAGCCTCCTGCAACCATCTGGCAGAGGGTTGCAGGAGGCTGTTGCAGCTGGAAACTGAGCTCGGGAACCCGTTTTCACTGGCAGATCACCCAACATGAGTGAGACCGAGCTGGCTATGCCCACCCTGGCCACAGCCACCCCGGCCCCCCAAGGTCAAACACAACCCTGATGCAGCCCTCAATGAAATTGAGTTTGACACCCCTGATCTAGTAGAAGGTTCATAGAGGTACAACCTTTAATTGGCTGGATTGTTTGATCCCCTTGGCATTTCCATCCATTCTTTAGCTCAACGGTGAGCCCAAAACCCCTGTTTTATTTATTTGGCTAAGTATGTAAGGGATATATTTTTCAGGCAAGAGAGGTCACCTAATGACAAGAAAGAGACCTTTAATGGAAAGACCATCAGCCCAAGTACGCCCTCTTCCCATTTTTTTTTTTTGACTCTATGCTCTCAGCTACCAATTTTGTTTTGTTTCCTATCCTGTGACTTACGCACAGGCTAAATCAAAGCTTTGATCCTTTGGTGTTGGCACTGTCACTCCAAATTCTTCCAAAGCTGCTGCCTTGGAATCCTTTATAGGAGGTGATTGTTACAGGTTGAAATCTGCATGTAAAGTATGCTTCCTAGCCCCAAGGGATGACACAGCTCATCCCCTTCCTGCTCCTTTTTCACTGTAAAGACGGAATCAAATAATAACAAATTAACCGTGATAGATTCAGGGTCATCCAAGTACACTGAGAAGCTAGTTTTGAACAGGCAACTGTTGCAACACCTATTTTAGAAAAGGATGTCAGTCACTGATGTGTTATGAATCCTCCTTTAATGGATTTGATGATGGATCTGTGACTAGTTTCATCTACTTCTCCACCTTGGTTGCTATGTGGGCTTGTAGAATTGCCCTAGTTAGCATGGTTATTCTGGATCCATGTTTCTGGAGGGCAGTTAAATTGGGATAAGATGGACCTTTTTTTGTAGGGAGAGAACTAGGTCTGAGAAGCAGCCCTAATACATGTGATGGGGATGTAAAATCATTCAAAATGGCAGATAATTCCCCCCTTACAGTTTTGCTATTAAATTATCCAGGATTTTCAAACGAATCCTGCTAGATTGTTTGGGATGTCAGAGTTTGCTCAACTTCCGCCTCTGCCTAGGAGGAACAGAAGTAGTAATGAAATGTGTACAGCTATTGCATGATGAGGAATTTCCTTTTTTGTTACTTTAATGTTTATTTTTCTCTTATTTTCAAATGACTGTGTGCCATGCAGAGCAGGTACTAGAATTGTCCAAAGCAATGGAAAGAAATAAAACTGAATCCTCACCTGTCATTTGTGGCTCTGTCCATTCTGGGGCATGGGAATTCCTAGACCAATTGCTCCAATCAGAACAGAGGTATCTTCAAAACATGAGGTGCTATGATATCTGTGATTCTGCAGTCAGGGACCACAACAGAACAACAGAGGTGGAAGGGGTATTGGAGGCCTTCTAGTCCAATCCCCTGCTCAGACAGGAAACCTAATACCAGTGGTTCTTAACCTGTGGTCCATGGACCCCGTTGTGTGTGTGTGTGAGATGTTGTCACGGGATCCACAAAGGCTTGAAGAAATGTTATGATTTAAAACTTGAGTTAAGTCTTGGTGGTTCATGGCCATGGTCTGTGGCCACGAAAGGTATTTAAAGGGGGTCCATGGTAATTGAGAAGCACCGTCCTATATACCATTTCAGACAAATCTCTTCTTCAAAACCCCCAATGTTGGAGCATCCACAACTTCTGGTGGAGGCAAGCCATTCCACGGATTGTGATTAATCGCCGATTAATAATTAACCACAAAATGGTTTGCTTCTATTTTCAAGTACATTGATGCCATTTTAATTTGGAAGAAACCAAAGATAAAGCTAAAACCATAGGGACAGACATGAAAACAAACCCCTGGGTATTGAGAACTAATTAAATGCTGCATGCAAATGTATATAAGTAACTTTTTGGCTTAAGTTACATCAGAATCAGATCTGATAAGTGATTAACCATTTGTGTGCCTCACTACTGCTCCACTCCAAAACTTTTCAAAGCCCTTTAGAACAAAGGAAAGTGATTGGATCCCTGTCAATATCAAACAGAACTTACCGTATTTTTCGGACTATAAGACGCACCAGACTATAAGACACACCTAGATTTAGAAGAGGAAAACAAGAAAAAAAAGTTTTTGGCCTCCGTGCATCCTGTTTTTGCCCTACCCGGCCCCCAGAAGCACTTTGCAGGCCAAAATACGAATACGGGCCTGTTTTTGGCCTACAGAGTGCTTCTGGGGGCTGGTGAGGACGAAAACGGGACACACAGAGGGCTCAGGAGGCCAAAAACAGGCCCATATTCGGTCAATAAGATGCATAGACATTTCTACCCACTTTTGGCAGGAGGGGAAATGCGTCTTATAGTCCAAAAAATACGGTATTTGGCAGCTTTAGCTCCTAAGGTTTCAGGCAGAGGTGTTTCTCAACCTTGAAATGCCGAGGGACTGAAGCAGGAACCTTTTCCATGAAAAACAGGTATTCCACGGTTGAGCTGCAACAAACAGGACAAGCGAGTGAGTAATTGTAGGAGAACAGCAGGCTGAGCTAGAGGAGAGGCAGAGAAAACTTAGAGTCATTACATTGCCACAAAGGGTCCGAGCCCAACCCCTCTTGGATTCCATTGACCCTTATCTGGCACCAACCTAGTATTGAACTGTTGGAAGGAATATCCATTTGGTTCAGTCCCAAGCCGGGAGAAAGGCACTGGAGACAAAATGGAGGCTGGAAGCTGATTGGAAAGAAGGTTTAATGATGAACAGAACCACCAAGCCCATGGTTCTGGGCAGCTGACCACATGGAGCTGAGAGTGGGTGGATTTTACACCCTCTCTGGGCTCTATATTTGAGCTTCCTGTTCCTGTGCAAGAATATGTATTCTATTGGCTGTTCTATAGACTCCCCTGGGGCCATGTAGGAGTTATGTAGGGGTCATAGCTGGCTTTATAGGCAAAGTACAAATCCTCAGTGTTTGTCTGAGCTAAGTTTGGTTGACGTTTGGAGGGTGATGCAATGTCCTTAGGAGATTGTGCAATGTAGTGAGCTCTGCTGCTAAATAGTAGTGGGTTAATTCTATTATGTCCTGAAGGATCATGTCTTAATCCTATCACCGTGGAGCTGAAGGTCTTCTGTTTTGTAGATCGGCTGGCCCAATCTTTCTCAATGAGCACAAAATATCTGCTGGAGGGAGGGAGCTGGGACTCTGAATTTCTGTCTCCCTTAAGATTTTTTATTTCTCTTATAGGGGAAATATTTTATCCTGCTTTTTAAAAAATTATTCCTCAAAATATTTCATTCTTCTGGGTGTGGGGTGGCTTCCCACAGAACTTTAGTTGAGTAGATTAATGACAGGCGCAAAGAATGAAGACCATACATTGAGTTGCAGTTCAAAGATTTAATGCTCAGCCTATACACAGAAATCAAGTCATCTTCTCTTGCAGTAAATGTCTATGGAGATTCTCAGTCATCCAGGTCATGGTTATCCCAAAGGTGACTTTGTTTTTTTAAAGTCCGGTTGCCCTTTGAGAAAAGCATCTTTGGAATTCTCTTAAAGCAATTTGGAGCAGGAAATCAGCAAGTATGGAGAGGCTGTTAAACACAGATGTTTTGCAAATGAGTTTGTTTTGAAAGTTTTGCTACATGCTTGTGACACTCAGTTGGGCCTTGAGAGAGTTTTACAAAATCCATATTATGCTAATTTCCACAGTGTTGTCTTGCAAGCATCTAAGGAGCATATCATTGTTGCTTCATCTCAGAAAGTATGGGGTGAAGTTTTGTGAGGAAGGGGAAAGTAAAATTTCCCTCCGTTATAGGGAAAACCGAAGTTCTAGTTGATTCTTTCTTTTTTTAAAAAAAATATATTAAATTTTCAAACATTAAAATACATAGTACAAAAAATAGAAAAGAGTAAACAATAGAAAACCATAACACACAACAAAAAGAAACACATCAGAACTTAAACAGTAGTACCAGCTTTTCTACATTGGTACCTCTGTCCTAATAAACTTTCATACACAGATTCTACTTCTATCTCTATGTTAACTTACATCCTTATCTGAATTATAATAACTTCTATTCACAACTCAGTTTCATGACAAAATATCCCTTACGTTTTAGATTTACTCTCAAGCCAGGCATACCATCTATTCCACATTAAATAGTACTCAGTGTCTTCCCTTTCCCTAATTTCCATAGATAATCTGTCCATTTCTGCACATTCATATATTTTTTTAATTATAATTTGGTCTGGGGGGGATAGCTGGTTGTTTCCAATTTTGCGCTATGACAATTCTACTCTCAGTTAGTATATGTAATATGATATATTGTAATTTTTTTTTCCATTTTCCCTTCCAAAATACCCAGGATGAATAGTTCCAGTTTTTTTTCTATCTTCCACCCAGTTCTCTCTTCCAGCCATTGTTTTATCTTGATTATTTCTTATATTCACTGATTCTACATTCAAAACCTGAAAAGACCTGCAAAATTCACCTCTTGTAGAATAGCATTCCCCAACCGAGCTAGCCTCCAACTCCCAGAATCCCTTTGGACTAACACAGCCATTGTTGAGAATTCTGGGAACTGAAATCCTGAAGTCTGATAGGAGACAATGTTGGGAGAGCCGGCTATAAAAACTACAGGCATTAAGGATTGTATTACCTAGAACCCCTAGTTCTAATCCGCTCGAGAACCCATCCTAATCTAATCCAATCCTAGATTCTAATCCATTTGATCTCTGGTAAAACTTCACTACATACAACTGCAATGTTTTGACAATTTGATGAACTTAAAGGTTAGAGTGAAAATTCTATGTCCGCAATCATTGTTGGGATAATTTAACACCATTGATGAAGGACAAAATTTGTATTCCTCCCAGCTTGCTCATTCTGTTCTTCAAGGCCCCTTGTCTCCTAGTAGCTTGTCAAATGTGCCTCCATGGGTGTGATGTGTCAGAACTTAACACCATCTGTCCCTGCTCCAGCAATTATGTGAAGACCCAGCTCTCTGGAAAAGGTTTTAATGCTGGGAAAAGGTGGAAGGAAAAAGAAGAAGAAGAGGGTGAAGTGGACAGACCTGTTTAAAATGATGATTGGACAAACCTGGTTAAAATGATGATGGGGGGGCATCGTTGGAAGACTAAAGAAGTTGGAGAAGACTGAAAAAGTTGAAGAAGACTGAAGAAGTTGGAAGACTGAAGAATAGTTCTCCATCGTTGGAGGACTAGAAGACCTCCAAGATCTCTTCTATTCCTATTCCCATTCCCATTCCCGTCCCGTCCCTTCCCTTCCCTTCCCTTCCCTTCCCTTCCCTTCCCTTCCCTTCCCTTCAAGGACCGGGTTAGGAACAGAGAAAAAAAACCTGGTCACTAGGAGTTGGAAACAACTTGATGGCACATAACTTAATAAATCTGGGGTTGGTGTCTCTCTGTCTAAGAACATTAAGCTGAGTTTGGCCCTTGTCAAAGATGCAACTGATGATAACAGCAGAAAACTCTTGATGCTCTTAACACACTACAGCAATAATGTGATCTGTGAGCAGAGGCACATGGGTTGCGGAGAAGGTACAGCTTGGATTTGTTTGTTGGGTCTCTTTCTGAAAACCTTGCCCAACCAAAGGTACCTTCTCTTGAGCTTTCTTCATTTCATTCTTTGCTTCCTGCAAATAAACCTTGACTTGCTGGTGCAAATTGAGGCTCACTACTGTAGCTCTTATGTTTTACAAGTCCTTTGATCTGCCTGTTTAACAGATGTTTCTTTTAATTAATCAGGGTACTTTAATAGTATTAGGGCATGGGTGCCAAACTCATGGTGTCACATTGCCGTCACGTGAAGTTTCATGACATTTCCCCCCTTTGTGGAGCTGGGGTGGGCATGGCCTGCGCGTGACGCATCCAGCCTGTGGGCCGCCAGTTTAACACCCCTGTATTAGGGCAAATATAACTACTCTAATTGTCATCTCATGACTGGCTGGGGAGTTTTGGGACTTGAAGTCCGCACATCTAAAGCTGCCAAGGTTGAGAAACACTGGGTTAGACTCACATCCTGCCTAGTTTGCAAAACTGAAGGTGGCACACAAAATGCTCCTCCCATTTATTTTCCCAGTTTTGTGAGGTGGGTTGGGTTGAGAGGGAGGGAGGGAGGGATTGGCTCAAAGTCACTCAGCTGGCTCTCTTGTTTAAGGGAGGCTTAGAATTTATGTCTTCCCCGTTTCTGGTCCAGCACCTTTACTGCTTCTTTACCTGGAAGAAACTCCATCAAGATGAAACATCCATATGAGCTGGCCAACATGAAGTCAAAGGAGGATTTCTCTGCAGGCTCCCTGAAAGGTAAGACTTGTGGTTGGAGAAGTGTTTGGTACAAGGAACAATCTACGATTTTGAAGACACCTGAACTTGTACTCCACACTAAGCCATTATAAGATTTGAGTGCTTTGACTTAGTGTGTTGTGTGAAGTCGGCCACTGGCTTTGTATTCCTTGATTTGTCTTTATATGGGTTTACTGCAGCCACGGTGTACAGTGGTTAGAATGCAGTACTGCAGGCTACTTCTGCTGACTGCCCTCTGCCTGCAATTTGGCAGATCGAATCTCACTAGGCTCCAGGTTGACTCAGCCTCCCATCCTTCCATGGTGGGTTAAATGAGGACCCAGATTGTTGGGGGCAATCGGCTGACTCTGTAAAACCACTTATGGCTGTAAAAACACTGTGAAGTGGTATATAAGTCTAAGTACTATTGCTCTTGCTCTTGCTACCAACAGACTAAGTTGCCAGATGCATGTTGAGTTTGGTTAGGTTGACATGGCATACTGTAAGAACCTAGAAAACAGGTTAAGTAGCCAGGTTAAGCATCATCCCTTGTATCTTACTAGTGCTATTAAGATTTGTGCTTGAAACCAAATCTGATCATGTTCCTCTAGTTAGTAAGTGTGGTCACTTCAGTTATGTAAAATCTAGAGATGAGATACTTCAAGTCCTACGTACAAAAACTGGCTGGGGCGGCTATGAATCCCATCCAGTTTGATGATAGATGGTAAGTCTTAGTTTCTTCCATTTCAATAGATCACAGAATCCACACATATTTTATGTGGTGTTCTGATCCCCAAGACTGGGGTTTTAGTCTGGAAATGACCCAAATTCTGTTACTATTGTCCAAGGAGTACAATAGTTGTACAGTACAGGTAGTTCTCCAGTTACGATCACAATTGAGCTGAAAATTTATGTTGCTAAGTGAAACATTTGTTAAGTGAGTTTGCCTCATTTTACGGCTATTCTTGCCACACTTGTTAAGTGAATCACTGCAAGTCGTTAAGTTAGTAACCTGGTTGTTAAGTGAATCTGGATTCCTCATCGACTTCGCTTGTCAGAAGGTCACAAAAGTGGATCACATGAGTCCGGGATACTGCAACGGACAGAAGCATGAACCGCTTGCCAAGCATCTGAATTTTGATCCTGTGACTGTGGAGATGCTGCAATGGTTGTAAGTGTGAAACACTGTCATAACTCACTTTTTTCAGTGCCTTTGTAACAGTCACTAATTGAACTGTTCTAAGTCGAGGACAATCTGTATGGTACCCCAGTTCAACTGAAGCCCTGAACAACTCAATAATGGAGGGCTATTAGAATAGAATAACAGAGTTGGAAGAGACCTTGGAGGTCTTCTAGTCCAACCCACTGCTTAGGCAGGAAACCTTACACATTTCAGACAAATGGTTATCCAATCTCTTCCTAAAAACATCCAGTGTTGCAGCATTCACAACTTCTGGAGGCAAGTTGTTCCACTGATTCATTGTTCTAACTGTCAGGAAATTTCTCCTTGGTTTTAGGTTGCTTCTCTCCTTGACTAGTTTCCATCCATTGCTTCTTGTCCTGTCGTCAGGTGCTTTGGAGAATAGCTTGACTCCCTCTTCTTTGTGGCAGCCCCTTTGATATTGGAAGACTGCTATCATGTCACTCCTAGTCTTTTTTTCCCATCAAACTAGCCATACCCAATTCCAGAAACGGTTCTATGTTTCACTCTTCAGTCTCCTAATCATCTTTGTTGCTCTTCTCTGCACTCTTTCCAGAGTCTCAACATCTTTTTTACATCGTGGCGACCAAAACT
>JANHZT010039014.1:0-10097 GCA_032468215.1 Stegonotus admiraltiensis | reverse complement strand
ACTGAGATATATAAAGCTATGCCCCCTAAGTGGAAGCTCGGGCCGTTCCTTCCACTTCCTCACTTCTCAGGTCAGCCCATCCCAGGAATACAAATTGAGGGGAAGGGCCCCGAGCATTCCAGGTATCGCCCAAAACCCTCGGATGCCACGGCTGCTTTCTTTTCGGGGTGGGGGGGATGAAGTCATGCATAGGATTTGTCTCGCTCTCAGAAGCCCCCCTCCTCATTTCCAGTGCAATTTTTCAGTCATAAGTATGTTTGTGCGTGTGCTCACTAAGTAATAAAACGAAAGTTGGGGTGCGGAGAACAAGCGTGTAACGTTTCTTCTGTTATTGGCACAAAAAATACACGGACCACGGAGGGATTTCCTGGGAGCTCGGTTACTACAGGCGTAGGTAGTCCTCCACTTACAGCAGTTGATTCAGTGACCGTTCGGAGTTACGACGGCACTGAAAAATGTTACTTGTGATCGTTTTTCAGTTACGACCATAGGTGGTATTCAGCCGGTTCGTACCATTTTAGGCGAACTGGTAGCGGAAATTGCGGAAGGTGTGTGCGAGGCGAGCACACGCGGCGAACCGGTGTTAACAATATTTGAAACCCACGCAGCTTCCCCATGGTCACGTGATCAAAATTCAGATGCTTGACCACTGGTTCATATTTTATGACGCTCGCTGCATCCCTGGGTCACATGATCCCCTGTTGCGACCTTCAGACCAGCAAAGTCCATGGGGAAGCTCAAGGTTGACTCAGCCTTCCATCCTTCCGAGGTAGGTAAAATGAGGACCCGGTTTGTGGGGGCAATAAGCTGACTTTGTATAAAAAAGAACACCGCTTCGGGGGGGCCGAAAGCCCTACTAAGCAGGTCTATACAAAAGTAGGAAGGCTATTGCTTAATGCATTGTAAGCCGCCCTGAGTCTCTGGAGAAGGGCGGCATATAAATCAAACAAACAAACAAATAAATAAATTCACTTAACAACCGACTTATTAACTGCAGGAATTCCCTTAACAACTGTGACAAGGAAGGTCGTAAAATGGGGCAAAAGTCACTCAACAAATGTCTCATTTGACAACAGAAATCTGGGGCTCAGTTGTGGCTATAAGCCCTCGACTACCTGTAGTCCTCGACTTACAGCCATTCATTTAGTGACCGAAGTTGCAACGGCACTGACTGAAAAAGAGACTTATGGCCAGTTCTCACATTTAAAACTGTTGCAGCATCCCCACAGTCGGATGATCAAAATTTGGTTGCATGGCAACCGGCATGGAGTTACGATGGTCGTAGCATCCTGGAGTCACGTGGTCGCCATTTGAGACTTTTCCAGCGTCCGGCAAGCAGAGTCAATGCGGGAAGCCAGATTCACTGAATGACCCCATAATTCATTGAACGACTGCAGTGATTCACATAGCAACCGTGGCCAAAGTAAAATGGGCCACAACTCACTTAACAACAGCCTGGTTTAGCACAGAAATCTTGGACTTAATTTGGGTCATAATTCAAGGACTTTAATTACTGGTTTGGGCTAACGGTGACAAAATCGAAGATGGGAAACGATTCCTTTCAAATATCAGGGTTGGTCTAAATGACCTCTAGGATATCCCTGGATTTTTCTGAACGTGGAACTCTGGTTCCACCAAGAGACCATGTGCAGATAGTCCTTATTCACTTAGCGACCATTTGAAGTGAATGACAGCACTGACAAAAGTGACGTACAACTGGACTCATCACAGTTAGATTGTTGCGGTATCCCCATGGTACACAATAACAACTCAGGTACTTACTGGGCAACTGGCATGTATTTACTGTGGTTGCAATCTCCCACAGTTGTGCGATCACCTTTTGTTGACCTTCCCAATCCGGCTTCCGACAAGCGAAATTCAATGGGAGAAGCTAAATTCATTTAACAACCCCACGAGTCTCTCTTAACGACTGCAGTGATTTGTTTAATGACAGTAGGGGAAAAGTTTGCAAAATTGTGGGATAACAACTGCCTTGCTAAGCAACCAAAATTCTGGTCCCAACTGTGGTCGTAAGTCGAGGACTATTTGTAGGGAGGGGGCACCACTCTTCTATGTGGGGACCTTGGTGTTCTCTGAGCTTGGTGGTTTTCTTAAAGACGTTTCATTACCGAACAAGGTAACATCATCAGTGCTGGAAGGGAGCAGGGCTGGGTGATGTTTTTATATACTATATCTCCTCTGCCTGCCTGATCCAAAATGCAACACAATCTGCCTTCCGGCACGAGCAAGATGATTTTTAGCAACTCCTTCACCTGGCTTCACGTGCCTGTTTCCAGCTCCTAGTCAGTTTCCAACTCCGAGCTGTTTCGAAAGACGAAGGAAGATATTGCCACACCGAAGGAGGAGGAAGCCTTCCTTCTCCTTCTCCATTTGCAAATCTGGGCTCTTCTTTTCTTCATGGCTGTTTTGATCCCAGCTCTTTTGTCGGGCTTCCCCGTGACCTGCCGTGTTATTTTTTTTTAAACACGGACCAAATCGGCAATGGATCTGCGGGAATTATGTCTCACTTCCTGGCCCGGAACAGGTTTCACACAGCGTGATCAGCGCCTCATGTTGCCAAGGAACCAGATGGCAGCTATTTTTTTGTTTCTTACATTAAAAAATAAAATAAAAATAAAACGATCCAGAATAACCTAACTGCTTGGTTAAGTGAGGCCGAGAACGGCGGGAAGAAAGGCCGGCAACTCGTGGTTGACCGACAGCCAGCGGCCACGGCCGGTGGGTCTTTGGAAAAGGCAGATCTTGTCCCATTAAAACCATCTAAAGTGGGTCTCCAAGGTTGTCGCATGCAGAGGAAACAAATTGTGCGGTCTTTGCGAATAAGGCGACAACCAGGTTGTTACTGGTGGAAATTTGCAGCTCTAAGAGAACAGCAGTTTTCACCCACCCCCCAATAGGTTGCTATTATACAGGAAGTCCTTGACTTACAGCCATTCTTGTCCCAAACGTGCTTTTTTTCCAAGAGGCAACTGGACTTTTTGGTTTTTTTCTTTGAAGACATTTCACTTCTCATCTAAGAAGCTTCTTCAGCTCTGACTGAATGGCAGGGAACGGAAGGATTGATACTCCTTGCAGACAGCTGGTCATTTGCATTCTTTGAGAGAGTTGTTGAGGCCACTTGGAGGTTTCTCTGTCCTCAGGGTCACCTGAGTGGTGCAAATGGGTGTGGAGCCTTCTTGGAACTGCTGAAAGGACTGTGTTGTAGAAGGCTCCCTGCTCTTCCTCCTGTCTCCCAAAATAATTTTCCCCAGGATAGTGGGCAATTGTGACAAAGGTATTTATAAATCGGTAATTTCTTGCCTGCTAAAATTGTCAAGTCCCTTTACCGAAAGTGTCCACTGCTAGAATATTTTACTCACTCAAGAAGATGATGGGGAAATGGAAGGATTTATACTCCTTGCAGACAGCTGGTCATTTGCATCCTTTTTAGAGAGCCATTGAGGCCACTTGGAGAACCCTCAACAGAGAGAGGACATCCTTTATCTCCAGTCTACAACATGGCCCTTCCAGCTGTTCCACGAAGGTTCCACACCCACTTGCACCCCTCAGGTGACCCCGAGGACAGACAAGCTTCCAAATGGCCTCAACGACTCTCTAAAAGGATGCAAATGACCGGCTCTCTGCAAGGAGTATAAGTTCCATTCCCCACTATCCTCTCAGAATTGAAGAAGCTTCTTGGATGGGAAGCGAAATGTCTTCAAAAGGAAAAGTCCAGTTGCCTCTTGAAAAGGCACCTTTGGGTCATTTTGACATTGTAACAGATTACAGAGTTGGAAGGGACCTGGTAGGTCATCTAGTCCAACCCCCACCCAAGCAGGAGACCCTACACCATTTCTGACAGATGGCAGCCCAGTCTCTTCTTGAAAGCCTCCAGTGATGAAGCTCCCACAACTTCCGAAGGTAAGCTGTTCCATTGGTAATTTCAAATAGTCACTAAATGAGGACTACCTGTATTAAGTCTTAATTTGTGCCCCATTTCCCGCTCTGGGTCTCCCCCTCCCTCTTGTGTGGCCCACTTCTTTTCCACCCCGCCTTCTTTTCAAGTGCAGTCTTTATGGGAGAAAATATCAATAAATCCAGTCCGCCAGCTGATGAATCATTTGCTTTATCTCAAATCATTTATTGTACATGAAAATGGGTGACCATGTTATCTCAGCTCTTCGTTTTCCAGCTGCTGGTATTTCAGGTGTGCGAAGGGATCCACGTCGCAATTTCTGATCCCAAACCGCCCCCCAATCCTTCAAAGTTAGCTTAGCAGTGCTCAATAGGTACCCAGTCCTGACCGCAGGATGTGCTCAAAAAAATCAAGAGGATTATATTAGACCTGGGCTGCCAATCTTACCAGGCAGACCAGAGGAAATATGACCAGATTAGCAATTTCTACTTGACTGTAAATAGTAAAATCTCACAAGTCTTAACTGTACAAACACCTGCCGTCTCTCTTACAGCCTGGGAACTTAGGGAAGGTCCCTTCTGAATCTTTTTCTCCACCTATTATGGAGCTACTGGCTAAGTCCTCTCTTATCTGACTATTCCCTAGGCAGCATTTCTTTCCCCTCCTTGCTTTTACAGCCTGAGAACTTAGGGAGGGTCCAGAGGTGGTATTCAACCGGTTTGTACCAGAGGTAGTATTCAGCCGGTTCGTACCGGTTCAGGCGAACCGGTAATGATGACTGCAAACCGGTAATGGTGCTGACCTGGAGGTAATGCCGTCCTATTTAGCCATGTTTTTGAGGCCAAGTGCATGCACAGAAGGCGTGTGCGCAAAGCACATGTGCGGAAGGCCAGGCACATGCACGGATGGCGCACGGGCAGGGCAAACAGGTGGTGTAGAATATTATAAACCCACCACTGGGAGGGTCCCTTCTGAGTATTTTCCTCCATCTGCTGTGCAGCTGCAGGCTAAGCCCTCTCTTATCTGACTGTTCCCCAGGCAGCATTTCTTCCCCCTCCTCTCTTTTACAGCCTGGGAACTTAGGGAGGGTTCCTTCTCAGTCTTTTTCTCCACCCGTTATGCAGCTGCAGGCTAAGCCCTCTCTTATCTGACTGTTCTCCAGGCAGCATTTCTTCCCCCTCCTCTCTTACAGCCTGGGAACTTAGGGAGGGTCCCTTCCCAGTCTTTTTCTCCACCTGTTATGCAGCTGCAGGCTAAGCCCTCTCTTATCTGACTGTTCCCCAGGCAGCATTTCTCCCCCCTCCTCTCTTTTACAGCCTGGGAACTTGGGAGGGGGGTCCCTTTTCAGTCTTTTTCTCCACCCGTTATGCAGGTGCAGGCTAAGTCCTCTCTTTATCTGACTGTTCCCTACACAGCTCCCCCCACACACACTTTTACAGCCTGGGAACTTAGGGAGGGTCCCTTCTGAGCCTTGTTCCTCTATCTGCTATTCAGCTGCAGGCTGTAGCCTCTCTTATCCAACCGCTCCCTAGGCAGCATCTCTTTCCTTCCTTCCCCCACCCCTCAAGGCCATTCACACTACTCCAATAGATCCAATGCTGCTCTCCCAGAAAAGAAAATAAATCAGGAAGTTAGAACTAGGAGGACATCTGAGACAGCAAAACTTCTGAGCTGGCTTCAGTACTTGGATTTCATCCTCGGAAGCCATCACATGTCGGGTAAAAAACCCCACACCATGCTTTGACACCTCAGAAGGGAAAGCAGCCAAACCGTGGGGGCCGAAAGCGGCAGTTCACAGAACGCAAAGAAAATAATCTGAACAGATGCCTCCCAAAGCTGCTTTGAGCTTCCCTGAAGGCCAGCCGCTTCCTTACATAATCAAACGTGCAAGACGCAGCCAAATCCATCTGAACATTCTTATAGAGGCAGATTACATTTTATATTCCTGATTAAGATTTTTTTTTCCCCAACTAAAGATAGCAGAGGCTGATTGAGATGAACCTTTGCTCCCTTTTCTGGACTCTTAACCCTTCGCCAAAAAGATTACCACAGGTAGTCCACGACTTACAACAGTTCATTTAGTAACAAAGTCGCAACGGCACTGGAAAAAGTCACTTCTTCACACTTACAACACTCGCAACATCCTGAGATTTATGTTCCGATCCTTGACATCTGACTCGTATTTATGATGGTTGCAATGTCCCAGGGTCACATGATCCACTTTTTGCGACCTTCTGATGAGCCAAGTCAACAGGGGAAGCCAAATTCACTTAACCACTCATGTTACTAACTGAACAAGTGCAGTGGTCCACTTACAAAGGTGGCAAGAAAAGAAATCGTAAAACAGGGCAAACTCGCTTAAATGTTTCACTCAGCAACATAAATTTTTGGGAGTCCATTGCCGTCGTAACTCGAGGACTACCTGTACTTGGGATGGTGCAAAGCTGTTAGGGGTAACCATATATACATTTCAGCTTTTTCCCCACCGTGCAAAAAAGAAAGAAAGAAAGAAAGAAAAGAATGTTTTCTTTCACTCATCCTCACTGCAAACCAGATGAACAGAAATCTCAAGAAGCCAAAAAGCTCGGAGGAACAAAAAGAAATTTCAGATTTCAAACTCCAAATCTTCCCTGTACTAAAGACACTGAAAGCCCCTTAGTTCTACTAGGGATGTCGGGCGCGATACACTTTGCAATGACCCTGAAGGTGTCACAACTACAGTTCTGTTTGAGACTCCCACCCCATCCTGGAGAATTTCCCCCCTCCCCGCCCCCCCCCGGATTTAAAAATGGAAGAGGGGAACCGGGGCTCGGCTTGACTTTTTCAGGGGGTCCTCAAATATCCTGAGAGGATTCAGCCCCCTTGCTCTCTCACACTGTGACTCTCTTCCACATCGGAGAGACGTAACCCTGCTGCACACACACATACACACAGCCTCCCCATTCCCCTTCCTGGTTTAGTCTACACGGGCCCAGTGAGGGAGAGGAAGCAACCGGACAGAAGGTCACAGCTCCTCCGTCTTTTCCAAGGCCCCATTTCCAAGTTTCTCCGATTCAGTCCATGCCACCGAGGTCAAATTCTGGGCCGGATATGGAACCTCAGGCCTGAGTCCTTTGGAAGGGGCAGCTCTATCTTCTGCGAAGACCTCGGTGTGGTTGTCCGGCAGGGTCTCTCCCTGCTTCTGAAGCTTCAAGAGGTCTTTGATCAAGGTGCTGGGGGCATCGTGTGCCTGGTGAGCTGGCTCCTTCCAGACGCTCTCCTTGGCAATCTGCTCGGCCTCCTTGCCCAGGGCATTGACAATTCTAGATGATGCATCGTTGTTGAGGGACCTAGAAAAAACTGGGAGGGAAAGGGACACGGAGCATGAGTGACACGCACAAAGGATTGGGGGAATTGCAAAGGACTGATTCTTAAGGTATCTTCTGCCTTTCCTACTAAGCTGCAAACGAGGATTAGGGGACTGGAAGCTAAAACATACGATGAATGGTTGCAGGAAATGGGCCTGGCTAGTTTAGTGAAAGAGAAGGACCAGGGGAGACATGATAGCAGTCTTCCAATATTTGAGGGGCTGCCACAGAGAGGAGGGGGTCAGGCTATTTTCCAAGGCACCCAAAGGCCAGACAAGGAATAATGGATGGAAACTGAACCAGGAGAGATTCAACCTAGAAATAAGGAGGAACTTTCTGACAGTGAGAACAATCAACCCATGGAACAGAAGTTGTGGGAGCTTCATCACTGGAGGCTTTCAAGAAGAGAGTGGACTGCCATCTGTCAGAAATGGCGTAGGGTCTCCTGCTTGGGTGGGGGGTTGGACTAGATGACCTACAAGATCCTTTCCAACTCTGTATTCTGCACATTAGCTACCACTAATGCTGACAACTGTGCAGATTCTACCATTTCAATTTCTGAGAAGCAAAATATCTTCAAAAAGAAACAAAGAAGAAAGCACCTATGGGACAACCATGACCTGGATGACTGAGAATCTCTACGGATTTTTAGCTGTGCAACTTGGAATGAACCCCCTTGGAATGGTGTGGGAGTAGGAATGGACTTCCAGAGGAAAAAACTGCACACTACAGGGACCAGGCGCACCACTCAGGTGACCCTGAGGACATCGACAAACCTCCAAGTGGCCTCAACGATCCTCTAAAAGGATGCCAATGACCAGCTGTCTGCAAGGAGTATAAATCCTTCCATTCCCCACTATTCAGTCAGAACTGAAAAAGCTTCTTGGATGAGAAGTGAAATGTCTTCAAAAGAAAAAACAAAGTCCAGTTGCCTCTTGAAAAAGCACCTTTGGCTGGCTTGAGAATCCCTACAGACGTTGGGCTCTTCGAGGGCATTAATCATCAACTTTTCGGCTATGATGCCAACTATTTGAGGCTGAGAGAGAGTGATTTCAGTGATTTCTCTCTGCCCAGGTCCTCCCCCCCACCTAATAGCCCCCCCTGCTCACCTCTCACAGGTACGAAGTCACCTGAGGTCTCGGCTTTGTTGCTGGTGAAAGGGCCGATGGACGGGAAGATGAACAGGGCAAAGGAGAGAAGCAAGACCTGAGGAGGACATTAAAAAAGACGCTGGTATCTTTCTTGAGCAGAGGGTTGGACTAGAAGACCTCCAAGGTCCTTTCCAACTCTGTTATTCTGTTATTACAGGTAGTCCTCGACTTTACGGCAGTTCCTTTAGTGACTGTTCAAAGTTAAACGGCACTGAAAAAAAGGGACCATTTACAGCATCCCTACAGTCACATGATTAACAATTTGGATGCTTGTCAACTGACTCACATTTATGACGGTCGCAATGTCCCGGGGTCACGTGGTCCCCTTTTGCGACCTTTTGACAAGCAAAGTCAAGGGGGCGAAACCAGATTCACTTAACCGTGTGTCTCATTTAAGAACTGCAGGGATTCGCTTAACAAACACGGCGAGAAATGTCGTAAAACGGAGCAAACTCACTTGACAAATTTCTCATTTAACAACATAAATTTTTGGGTTCAACTGTGGTCATAAATTGAGGACTACCCGTGTTCTATTATTCTTCCCTTAGGGGACTGGAGACTAAAACGTATGAAGAACCGTTGCCGGAATTGGGGATGTCTAGTTTAAATCTATTTTCCCCTATTTTTCTCTTTTTTGTGCCACCAACCAGAAGTCAACACTGGAAACCAACAAAGAAGTTGCCCATTATTATGGGATAGTGCAAAAAATGGCCGTAAAGAAATGCACACGTGTTAAAAGTGCCAAGTTTAAAAAAAAAAACACTATTTCAGAAGCCATGGCAGTATCGCTCATGATAAACTGCCTCAAAAAAAGAGAAATAATGATTAGGCACCATTATTTCAATTCAGGTGGTCCTCGACTTATAACAGTTCGTTTAGCGACTGTTCAAAGTTACAACAGCCCTGAAAAAAAGGGATTTACGGTCACTTTTCACACTTAACGACCATTCCAGCAACCCCGTGGTCATGTGATCAAAATTTGGACGCTTGGCAACTGACTCGTATTTATGACGATTGAAGTGTCCTGCGATTCCCTTGGGCGACCTTCCGACAGGCGAAATCCATGGAGATGCCAGATTCACTTTACAACCATGTGACTAATTTAAGGACTGCAGTGATTCCCTTAACGACGGTGGCAAGAAAGCTCGTCAAATGGGGGCAAAACTCACGTTAGCCCTTGTCTTGTTTAGCGAACAGAAATGGGTGCTCAGTTGTGGTTGCAAGCCGAAGACTCTCGGGTGGGGCGAAACTCATGTGACCCGTGTCTTGCTTAGCGAACGGAAATTGGGGACCCAATTGTGGTCGCAAGCCAAGGACTCTCTGGTGGGGCAAAACACTGGTGAACCCGTCTCACTTAGTGAACAGAAATTTGGGGGCTCAACTGCAGTCATAAGCCGAGGACTCCATGTTATCTGCGCATGCACGGAGGTACACAAGCCCTAACCTACCGCCACGCAGGTGCTAGTTTGGGCAGCCTTGCCGCTGGATTGCATCACGATGGACTGGAGTTTCTTTAGCTGCTGCAGAAGAGACCTAGGGAAGAGAGGAGGAGGAGGAGGAGAAGAAGAAGGCTCCAGTTTAGGGACAGGTTTTTGAGGGGCAGAGGATGAATTTAGAAAATTTAACAAGAGCAGAATTTCTTCTATTGATTCAGTGAATGCCAAGCACACTGGGCGGGGATGG
>JANHZT010038789.1:0-10108 GCA_032468215.1 Stegonotus admiraltiensis | reverse complement strand
TTTGCACAACAGCATGTGAAATTGATTGTCAATCAGTGTTGCTACCTAAGTGGACAGTTTGATTTCACAGAAGTGTGGTTGACTTGGAGTTACATTGTGTTGTTTAAGTGTTCCCTCTATTTTTTTGAGCAGTGTATATCTTAACTAATTGTTTTAAGGGGAAAAAAGTTAAGCATTAATGGGTTTTTCAGGCATCTGAAACAAATATGTAGAAATGTATAAGATTAAGGCTATTAGGATTAGAAAATACATTGTAATCCATCAACAATGAAACAATATAAGAGACATGTGGGGGGGGGGAGTCACAGTGGAAAGCAGACCAAGAAGAAATATTTGTTAAAAAGAGGATATATTTGTATGTTGTATGTGATGTGTTTGTCATAATATGTAGTAATTAAACAATAAAACTTTAAAAAAATAAAATAAAATAAAGGGTTTATTCAGGCTTGGGTTCTAACCCGAATGAAGGGTTCTGGGTTCTACCTGTCTGTCTTCTCAAGTTGGAGTGAGAACTTTGTTGTTTCTGTCGGAGTCTCATTTTGGAAATTATACCGAACCACGGCTGTTCCCTCCATGGAGCCTGACGCCTGTATAAAAACAAAAGGAAGGAAGGGGAAAAGAAGGGAATTTTTTTCTTTGAGAATCGGGACGTTCTAGGATTAGAGCTGCGGAGGAAGGGCAACTGAATACCCTTAGCTGAGCCAGTGCAAGGCATAGTCCACAGGACGGAGGATTTCTCCGGTTGGTGGGCCTCAGGTGGATCACTTACCTGAAGTTGGCCCCGGATCTGGGCATAGATGAGGCAGCGCTGACCTTGGAAAATGAACTGAGGACCTGACCCCACAAGTTTGGCCTCAAGGCCAGAAGGCAACTCCCAGCTCAGAGAGATCCCCGTCACTGCTGGCTGAAGGGCCTTCTTCAGACTTTGCAAAGCCTGCAGGATACAGGAATTTTACGAAAAAGCAATATAAGATTTCAGGATCCTCTGAGAAATAAAAGACAAAATTTACTTTGAAAATGATAAGTTTATTACTGCTCTAGCTTTGAGATTGTAGAATAGCATCTGCAAAATCAATCGTTTTGGCTGCACACGACATTCTATTCTGCTCCTACTCCTCATGACGCAGTAAGTCCTCTGGACTGCGACTGGTAATATTGGCAAAACAAAACTACTTGACTGAAAACTGAATATAAAGTGCAGCATTTGGCTGCAAAGAAGGCAAATGTAGTTTTATGCTGCAACTGCAGAAGAATAATTTTCAAGTCCTTGGAAAATATTATTCAACTGTATTCTGCTTTGTACAGACTCCGCCTTGAATGACATGTCTAGTTCTGGCCATTACTCTTTAAGAAGAAGTGAAAAGAACCGAGCAGATTCAGAGGAAGACAGGAAAAAAGATCAAGGAATTAGAAACTAAGCTCTGTGAAGGTAGATTGAAGGTGCAGAGTATGTTTAGAACTCAGAAAAGATGGTTGAGGAGAGATATAGTTTCTCCAAATATCTGAAAGCGACTGCAGAATTAATGTTGAATTGAGTGGCCTTATCTAAATAAATTAATACATTGCCTTGAGCTCCTAACTGAAAGAAAGGTATAAATCCAAACAAAGAAGAATGATTATGTCTTATTCCAGAATGCAGGAATAGTGGATTTGATTACAGGAAGACAGATTCTGATTTAGAGTTAGACAAAACTTTCTGATAGCAAGAGCAGTTGACTAGAAAAGTAAATAGGCTTCTGTTCATTTGATGTATTCAGATGGAGGTGAAACAAGATGTTTTAATTAGGATTCCTGCTCTGAAAAGGAATTGGACTGAATAGCCTAAATAGTACCTTCTGTGATTCTATGAATTATATCTTGCAACTCTGATTAATACTGGACAACCCATGACCCACTGGGTCATTGTTTCAGAAATATTTCTGTACCTAGTAGCATACAGATAGATTTTATCCCATCTGATGAGTTCTAGAAAGAGCTGTCATCAAATCAAATCAAACCTTTATTGTCAATGCACAACATGTGTACAATAAAATTGAAGGAGCCTCTCTTGGTGCAGCCCCCCAAAACACAAAATACATCTTAAAAATGCAATAAATGAAAGAAATAGAATCCCTAAACCCAAATAAGTAATAACTAACACACATTCCCATATACCTATATGTATGTAACATTGTATTATATTACATCAGTATGAACATGTTGCATGTTGCACTGGCCCTGCAAGTCTATCATATTAAACCTAATTGTGGTGTTATGTTGTGTTCAGAAGTCTGACAGCCCACAGATGAAAGTTATTTTTCAGCCTATTCATTCGGCTGGTTATGCTTCTATATCTCCTTCCCGATGGTAGGAAAGTAAAGAAGTGGTGACCAGGGTATGAATCATACAAGTAATCTTTGACTAACTATCACAATTGAGCCCAAAATGTCTTCTACTAAGCAAGATAATTGTTAAGTGACTTTGCCCCATTTTATAACTTTTTTGCCACAGCTGTTAAGAGAATAACTGAAATTGTTAAGTCAATAACATGGTTCTTAAGTGAATCTAGCTTTCCCATTGACTTTGCTTTTGAGAAGATTGCAAAAGGTTATCACATGACCCTAGGACACTGCAACGGTCATAAACATGAACCAATTGCCAAGCATCCAAATTTTGATCAGAAGACCAGGGGGATGCTGCAATGGTCACAAGTGTGAAAAATGGTCATACGCCACTTTTTTCAGTGCCATTGTAATTTTGAATGGTCACTAAATTTATAAGTTGAAGACTACCTGTAATAACTTTATTATTAATCTCCAAGCTTCCAAATAACAAGGAGACAAGGATGTATGTCTGCTACCCCAAAATATGTTCCTATACTTGTGCCTCATGGAGAACATGTATTATAAACCAAAATAAACAATGGGTTTTCACATTAGTTCCTGTTAGCACAAAAGAACTGAATCCATGTAATTTTTGATGCCCCCCCTTCTTTTATCTCAAAGGTATTAAATTACTGCAGCTGAAATATTAAAAACTTATAATTAAGTTTTAGGAAGCCTAAAAGATGCTAAATCCTGGAACTATATATCAATGACATGCAGCAAAGCCAAACCCCATTAAGAGGAAGAGACCTCACCTTGGCCTGCATGCGTTCTCTGCCAGTGATGAATTCGGCACTGCCTCCAGCAGCTCGAGCAATACCTTTGACCAGAGCTGTTGAAGCCCCTTCCCCAATGCCAAAGGAGAAGCACCTGTTTGGTGAGGAAGGAAGAAGGCAGAAGCTGATGGAAACCAAGCAACAAAAACAGAAAAGAAAATAATTTCATCCTCTGTTTTTATCTATTCCGTGAGCACCGTGCACTATAATTAGACATGACTGACAGGGAAACCTTTATCTTTTCTTACCTGTGGAAGTGACTGTTACGTTGAACTTCAGCAATGACCTCATTTGTATTGAACACTTCTCCATCAGTGAACACAAAGATCTGTGGAGATAGAGAGCAACTTGAAGTGAAAAGTGTAAAGGGCAGGGAGAAGAAGATTGGAAGCAGGCAAGAAGAAATTTAATTTGAACTTCTTATGGCTTGTCAAAGAGACAGCAGGACTGGAACGAAGCCAAGGATTTGCTTAATGACCTCAACATTCCACAAAATGGCTTAGCTCTAGATATGGTGACCTGCTCGCTCTGTGTATGGTTATTGTTTTTGTTCTACCAATGTTGGGGAGGTATGAGTAACAGTATGTTGACTTGAGAAATAGTCTCTAGACTAGAAATTTTAGCCTGATAAAAATAGGACAAGCAGATTTGGAGTGAAATTTATCTTGGTTTTCTTGGTGGCATATTGACCAAAATATGTCCAAACTGAATCAATTGTTGTTGTTGTTAGTTGCAAAGTCATGTCTGACCCATCACAACCCCATGGACAACATTCTTTCCAGGCCTTCCTGCCCTCTACCATCCTCTGGAGTCCATTTAATCTCATGCTGACTGCTTCAGTGACTACATCCAGCCACCTCATTCTCTGTCGCCCCTTTCTTCTTTTGCCCTCAATTGTCCCCAGAATTAGGCTCTTCTCCAGTGAGTCCTTCCTTCTCATTAGGTGGCCAATAGATCAATAGTATTTACTATTAATAAAGAATGCTACATATAGTATTGGAATAACTGAGACTGGTAACCTAGTTCAGTGGTCCCCAACTTTTGCAGCTCAGCTGGGGGTGGAGAAGACGGGAACTGGGCCACATGGGGGCTGGGGTGTGTGTGAGCACAGATTCACTCATGCAAGAGAGAAGAGAAGCCTTTGGGGTGTGGTTTCGCACTCCTTCATGCTTTTTTGTACCAAAAGCTTTTGCAAAGGGACAGAAGGCCTGAATCTGTGTGAGATCATGTCTCTAAAGCCTTTCGTCCATCTGCAAAAGCTTTTGGCAATGAAGAAGAGAAGCCTCTGGGGGCACAGTCTCGTGCTTCTTCAGACTCATCACAGTTGCCCAATTCTCCAAAAGCAGATCAGGAAAGCTGAGCAAGGCATTCTAGTCCTACTCAGCCTCTGCTTTCACAGCTCTGCTTTTGGACTATCGGGAGCAGGTGGCTTGATGGCCCAGTGGGGAGATGGGGAAGGGCTCTGGGCCATGTGAGTGGTGGCACATGGGGAGTGATGGCCCAGTGGGGAGATGGGGAAGGGCTCTGGGCCATGTGAGCGGTGGCACATGGGGAGTGATGGCCCAGTGGGGAGGTGGGGAGGGGCACATGCACACAGCTACACTCATGCAAGAGAGAGGTCTTTGTGGTGCTGCTCATGAGAGTGGATCTATGTGTACACCAGCCCACCTCTCATGCAGCCCGGTTCTGAATAGGCCATGGCCTGATAGTCCCCAACCCGGCCTGCGGGTTGGGGATTCCTGACCAGTATTTTCCCTATCTTATTAAAAGTGGCATGTGAAGACTTTAATGATCGAATGCCATGATGGGCTGTGGAAGCCAATATTTATGGACCCACCATGTGATAATCATTATTATCATTGGAAGAACGTTAAGAGTATTAAATGTAGAGAATGCAGATTAATGGAATAAATGGAAGGAAAACAGAAATGTACCTGTGAAATTAAGAACAAGAGAAGGATGTAATAGATATAAATGAAGGTCTTGTAGAATAGAAGTGCTATATGTAGAGAAATGAAAGTGAACATTTAATTATGGATGAAAGATTGCACTTGTATGTTAGAAAATATGAATTGGTCTCATCTAAATCTATTTGGTTGCAAACCATGAAAGTGACTAATACGTCTATGTCTGCAACACTTACAGCATATAATAAAAGTAAAGCTTCCTTCTAAGAGTCCTTATATTGGTAGTTATGGGCATTATTATGTGCTTTTCTATAAATCTTGTGCTCATGCATAAATCCTGATTCTATCTAAAAAGAAATATCTTATTAGAATTGAATACCTGTCGAGGATGTCCTTCAAAGCATGGCTGGCTGTAAATAGCCTTCAGGGGTTTTATAATCTCTGTTCCTCCCAAATCACACCACAGCTCCTTCACACGTTGGACAGATGTATCCATGGTCTGCTGGGTATACTTAACACTCTGCCTGTGAAGGGTGCCAGATAGTGAATGCTATTACTAAGCTAAACCAAGTTCTCCCAAACAGCCTTTTCTATATTCCCCATGTCTACAAGAATCTACCCTTTGTCATCTCACTTTTCATAGCCTTAAAGCACAACCACAGAGATCAAAGCCATTGTTCATAATTTATCATCCTTAATATACTAAGAAGTATAGAGAACCCAAGGGCATTATATGGCTATCAAGAAGGCCAAAGAAGACAAGAGAATACCTCCTTAGGACCCAATAGGAGATCTCAAGTTCATGAACTTTCACCCAATTATAATTTTCATGATAATTCATGATAAAGGAGCAAACATTGGGAGAAATTAAACTATGCTTACTTAATGTTCCTTATTGTCAGTAAAATTTAGTTTTTGTGCTGGCATTATTTCTTTTTGAAGTGCAGGCTCTCAAAAGTGAAGTGGGACACTACAATCCCAAAATCTCACATGTTCTTGGTCTATGGTAAAGCTTTTCAAATTAAGAAAATGGATTTCAAGGAAGTGGTACATGCCAGACACATCACTGTGTTTCTTTTTCTTTTACTCCTAATTTAAGGACCTTGGAGTTTCTTCTATTTAGCCCAGTATTTCTTTTAAAAGGAAATTATCCATTTGATTGTTTCCAGATATATTTACATAACAAGTAGGAGCTGGAGAAAGCAAGAAATAAAAAGATGGACAAAAGGCATATTTTAATACTTACGGGTAAAATGAGTCAAAGGTAGAGCCAAAGCCATAGATGTTGAAGTAACATCCCAGAGGGAGACTCTTTAGCAAGAAAATCAAGGTCTCCTGCAATGGAACAGGGGAAGAGAAACATCTGGAGTCACTTTAGATATTCCAACACATCCTTTCAGATTCAAAATGGCAGTTTCCATATTTATCTCCTCTACTTTTCTGAGGTTCTCCCTTTGCAAAGTCAACTGTTGTGTTTGGATGTAGGTTAAAGGGACTTGGGCTTCAATGATCATCCCAGCTCTCACTTTGTGACGTTCTCTAGACACTAAATCCACTGTATTTCAGAGTTGTTTTTACATGTCAGAGGGAAAGGACCATGTACAGCAGCTTAAGCACCTTGAAAGATTTGAGGAAATTCTACACAGGCAATACGTGTGGCCTATAAATATTGTAGACTAGTCTTTTCTTCACCACAGACCCCGTTTAAATACCTTTTGTGGCCATAAACCATGGCCATGGACCCTCCAAGACTTATGATTTAAATCATGATATTTCTTCAAGCCTTCACGGACACGGACACACACACACACACACACACCCCGAGATGACATAGCAGCCCCACAGGGGTCCATGGACTGCAGGTAGAGAACCATTATCCTAAACAACTTTTCATTTTCCATCTTCAATAATCCAACTGATTCACCCATTCATCCGCCTTTAAAGTACCTTAGCGCTCTCGATGCGTGATTGTGAGCCAAAACTGTTACCCACGGTGCAATCCATGCTGCCAGAGCGATCCAGCAGGAAGATAAACTCTCCAGGAACACAATGACCTGCTTTGGCAGCTGGAATGTTTGGGTACAGGCTTAGCAGGAGGGCTGGGTCTCCCATCAGTGAACCTATATTTGCAGGAAGAAAGCAATCAATAGGCATTTTCAATTGCAGTCCAGGCAGAAGAAGATCATGGCTTCAAAACCTAAGGGACTGGTTAGGACAAAACTCAACAGCACTTTTTCGTGTTGATAAAAACAGGATCACCAACATGATCGCCAATGTCTGATGACGGATATGGCACAAGAAGAAGGAGGAGGAGGCATTTTCACTCAAGGCAGGATTCCTCCAATTCTTAGGATTTCCACTCCAGCCACATGATAGCTTATGCCAAAGATAAAGAACCTGTGTTCCTCCATATGTTGCTGAGTTGCATCTCTCAGCATCCTTCACTGGTAAGCCTAGTAAGAGGGATTGCTGAGAACTATAGTGCAGAGGCATACATTCCCACTTCTGCCTTCAACTTTGCTTACCTGGGGCAGCTCCAGATTTCCCAGTCTCTAAAATGGCACTGGTCTTGTGCACATCTTCATAATATATCAGCAGTTCCACATCACGGTCAAATTGGTGCCCTTTAGCCAAGGAGACCTTTGGGAAGATAAGTGAAATCAAAGGGCTTGCAGGTTGTAGTTCTAACATTATGGTAGACCCCAGGCCATGAATTCTTATAGCAAATGCTATGCTAAGTAGCTAAGACAAAGAAGTTGTTTAAGATTTTGTTGTGTAAATACTGCCTTGCCTTAAGTCTTCCATTAAGGGAGGATCCCTTTTAACTCTGATAGGAGCACTGATAGAAGCAGATCATCCAGATACCTAGCTATTTGGCCCACACTAAGAGGACTTTCAGAAGATCTGTTTAGCCTTGCAAAGTCATCTACCCTTTGTGAGAATGGCCATATATACAACTTGGTGTCTTCTCAATTGTATAAGCCATGCTTTCTGGGAATGATGAAACTGGTAGCATAACATATCCAAAGACTACCTGATTGGGGAACAGGCACCGGGGAATCTTTTGGCCAGCACAGTCAGCCCTTGGAGCCCTAAATAATATCATCAGGGCAAGTGAGTGTGGGATTTGTTCATTATTTCTACATAAATCATACACACAATTTATGTACAAATAATTATTTGGGAAACCATGTACAGGTAACCCTTGACTTACAACCACAATTATCACATAATCTCAGTCGTTGAGAAAGACCACCCATATTACTGCTTTGCTCAATAGCCACAATCCCAGCAGAGAGAGACACTTGAGTGCAACTTGTGCTGGACTTACCTGAGGCCCTCTTCACTCCTTTCCTTATCAAACTGCTTCTCTGCTCAGGAGCTGAAAGACTTCTCTGCCAAACTCCAAGAAGGATTTTCAGCCCCTGAACAGAGACATTTGTGCAAGTCCTGCACTGGGCCTGTCCCATCCATCAGGCACCCCACACTCCTTGCGTTACCACCCAGTTTCTCTGCTTAGATTTTGGTACCCTCTTGTCTCTGGGGGCTGGCTGAAAGAACTGTCTGCCAAAGGAGTTCAGCTCCCCTCAATGGACGAAAGGGAAATCCTTCGATTGGGTGCAAGAATGCAGCTCTTTCAGCCAGCATCTATAGACCAGAGGAAGCCCTTTCAGCAGATGCAGCAGTTTGCAACTACTGACTTTCTGGGAAAGCCAGCAGAGAAGATTGCCAGTGACAATTACATGATTAAGGGGTACTTGGCAACTGGTTGTAAGAGTGGTCAAGTTGCCAAGCACCCAGACAGTGATCATGTGACTGTTGGGGTTTTGTAATGGCCAGAGATGTTTTATGGCTGTAAAGCAAGGGTGTCAAACTGAAGGCCTGTGGGGTGCTTAGATCTGGCCTGCAGTGCCGCCCTGGAAACAGTGAAGGACTGGTTCATGGTACTCTGCGGCCCTCCGGAGCTCCGTTTTTGCTGCACGAGGCCATTGCAGCTGAAAATGGAGCTCGGGAGCCCATTTTCTCTGGAAGAGCATATGGACCATCACAGGTGCCACTGACACGAGTGACATTGAGCTGGCCATGCCCCCCTGGCCATGCCCACTCCTCCCCCCACGAGGTCAAACACAACCCTCAATGAATTCAAATTTGACACTCCAGCTGTAAAGCATCCTTTCCTAGGCTATCGTAACTCTAGATCATCATTAAATAAATGAACAGTTGTTGAGCATTACCTGTAGCTCTTACTTCACAGCAGACCAAAATTTTTCAGCCATTCTAAAAGGAACTACTGTACATCTGGCAGCTCCTATGCATTTAGAGCTGTCTATTGGGGCAGCAGCACCACTGCTTTTCAGCATCAGTCTTAATCCCACATCCAATTTTTGTTTTTTTCTTCTAAAAGTCAGTTCAAACGGAGTGAACAATCCTGTATTTCATTTGGTTGTTGGGTTCATGCAGACTATTGATGTGGTGTATGAAGTATGCAGGTGTTGGAAAAATACTTTTTACCCAAAGTTCCTCCCAATCCAAATTTTTAGATCTCGAGCAGCCTCACCTGGGCAGCAGTGCGATCCTCTGACATATTCTGTGTAAGACTGCATTTTGAGTCTACCCGGTTGATGCCATAGGGGGACTCCACCTTGGCACTGAGGCTGAGGGTGTAAGGCAGAGCTTCTTTGGACACTCGTGGTATCTGCTGGAAAACAGTGCTCCCTTCTGAGCCTGATAACAGAAAACACATGTGAGGCTCTGCCTATAGAAAGTGGGGAGGTTCCTGGAGGATTCCCAGAATCTGGGGCAGCAGGACACACCACCTGAAACAGGAAAGTGGCACTGTGGTGCTGGGATTATTAGGTTGGACCAAGCTCAGGTTCAGAGCCTTGTATGGCCACAATCTTCACTCCAATTTTCAATTCCAGCAGATGCTTTGCTTGGACTCCAAAGCTACACAGGAAAGGATATGATTACTACTTGGCTACCACGGGGGGCGTGGTTATGGCCGTGGTGCTGTGAGGAGTTTTTTTTCTCCACTTCATAGGGATTTGATAAGAAGAATATG
>JANHZT010038613.1:0-10117 GCA_032468215.1 Stegonotus admiraltiensis | reverse complement strand
AGTGCAGGAGGGGTTGCATGTGCCTGCACAGGGGGGCGGGGCAGCATGGGGGGAATTTGCACCCGAGGGAAAAAAGGTTTGCCATCACTGCCCTAGATTAATCAAGCACTTCCACCAACTCTACCCTGACAAACCTAATTGTTCTTATTATTGTCTTTCCCTTTATTATTTTCTCTGTCTCCAGGGGGACATCTCCTTTTCTTATGGGGTAGTGTGTCAACTCCCATTGATCTATATCGGGATCTTGCCATTCTGGAGGGGGAAATGATTCAGGCTATGTTTGCATGAGGTTTTCCTTTGTTCTTTTTCTCTGCTTTGATGTACCTTTGGGATGTTGGGAGGGGGGGAATATGCCTTCAGCCATCTGTTTTGTCTCACAACCAGAGGAACTGCCTGTTATCACCTTCTCAGACCAAAATTCTCACATCTTCGCACCTTGGGATTGGCTCAAAGTTGAATTGGACATTGGAAGGGGCGTTGAAAGGACCAGTTTAACCTAATGCTCCAGCATGTAAAATTTGGATACTGCCTATACCAGTGATGGCTAACCTTTTTGCTGTCACATGCCAAAAGTGGGGGGAGCTGGGGGGGAGCAGGGGGGTCGCGCATGTGCACACCCACACCCATAATTCAACATGTGCCATAGGTTCGCCATCATGGGCCTATACTCTCGGCTATCACTGTCTTTCAATAAAAGTTCCTTTTGAAATGCCGTTCATTTCAAGAGTTCTGCTTTCTTGAGAAGGCTAGCAAGGCAGGACCTTAAATTCAGTACATGAAGGGGGATATGATATAGTTGCCATTACTGAAACTTGGTGGGATGAAACTCATGATTGGAATGTACTGATGGAAGGATACAAGCTATTCAAAAGAAACAGACCTAACAAAAAAGGAGATGGAATTGCATTATATATAAAATATCACTACAGCTCTACAGAAATACACAAAACTAAGGATGAACACCTCCTAGAATACATATGGATAAATGTAAAAAGGGAACAAATGGCATTGCTATAGGAGTATACTACAGGCCACCCAACCAAGCAGAAGAAACTGATGAACTCTTTACTAACCAATTAACAAATGTATGTAGAAAACATATCACAGTATTAATGGGAAACTTTAACTACCCTGATATCAACTGGGAGACACTCTGCAGCAACTGGGGGACCGAAGAGATTCCTAACCAACTTAGCTGACAACTTTGTCATCCAAAAGATAGAGGGGGAAACTGGAGGAAAAGCTATACTGGACCTAATTCTTACTAATAGAGAAAAAGCGATAGAGGGACTTGAAGTTGCCAGAACCTTGGACGAGACAATGTTATATTGGAATTCTATTGGAAGCAATAGAATATAATCCAACCAGTGCCTTAAACTTTAAAAGAGCTGATTTTAACAAACTCAGAGACAGCCCAAGCAAAATTGCATGGATAAAAATCCTAAAGGGGAAAACAACTCAAGAAGCTTGGGAAACTCTGAAAACTATGATCATAAAAGCCCAGTCCAACACAATACTACTGAAAAAGAAGAACAAGAAATCCAAGAAGAAACCAAGAAGAAACTGCACAAAGATATCTCTGATAAACTTGAAGACAAAAAGGATAAGTACAAAAAATGGAAAGAGGGACACATAACTAAGGCAGAATACCAGCATATAGCCCAAATCTGCAAAGATGAAGTCAGGAAAGCAAAGGCTCAGAATGAACTAAGACTTGCAACAAAAGTCAAAGATAATAAAAGAACTTTCTTTCAACATATAAATAATGAAACAGTCAAGGAAACAGTCCACTAAAGAGAGAAGAAAGTAACAGGCAGTAGAAAGAAAGCAGAACTGCTTAACTCATTCTTCTCATCAGTCTTCACGCAAAAAGAAACTATAGCCCAACCTACCAAAAATACTACAGACTAGACATACTAGACAGTAAAGGACATACTAGAAATAAAAATTAAAATAAGAAAATGTTAAGAGAACATCTGTCTGACCTTGATGAATATAAATCATCAGGACCTGATGGATTACATCCCAGAGTTCTAAATTACATGGCAGATGTTATCTCAGAACCATTGTATCATATCTTTTAAAAATCTTAGAGTATCGGGGAACTACCAGAGTATTGGAAAAGAGCTGATGTGGTTCCCATATTCAAAAAATGGGGGAAAACAGAGTAGGAAACTACAGACCAATCAGCCTAACATCAATAACTGGGAAGATACTGGAAAAGATAATAAAAAACAGATCTGAAAACATCTAGAAACAAACAAAAGTTGTAACTAGGAGCCAGCACAGGTTTGTTAAAAACAGATCATGCCAAACCAATCTTCTTTCATTCTTTGACAAAGTGACTAAATTAATACATCAGTGAAATGCTGTTGATGTAGTATTTTTAGACTTCAGCAAGGCATTCGACAAAGTGGACCATGACCTACTTCTTGGTAAACTAGAAAAATGTGGGATAGACAGTGTCATCACCAGATGGATTTGTAACTGGCTGACAAACCGTACACAACAAGTAATACTTTATTTTTTATTTTTTATTTAATTTTTATACCGCCCTTCTCCAGGAGGACTCAGGGCGGTGAACAACCAGAATAAAAGGAAACATACAAAAATTAAAAAACAATTTAAAACAATTAAATAATATTGGCCCGTAATTTAAAACACCCCAGTTAAAATCAAATATAAATATTTGTATTTGTAATACTTAGTAGTACTACATGCACCTGGAGGGAAGTTAGCAGTAGGTTACCACAAAGTTCCATCTTAGGGCCAGTATTCTTCAATATCTTCATAAATTACTTAGATGAGGGAATAGAAGGTAAACTAATCAAATTTGCAAATGACATTAAGCTGGCAGGAATAGCTAACATCCCAGAAGACAAGCTCAGAATCCAAAAAGATATTGACAGACTTGAACAATGGGCCCTGTCCAACAACTTTAAATTTAATGTGGAGAAAAGCAAGGTTTTACACCTAGGCAGGAATAACCAAAGGCACAAGTACAGAGAAGGCGACACTTGGCTCAAAAACAGTAACTGTGAGAGGGACCTTGGAGTCCTAGTTGACAATCATTTAAACATGAGTCAGCAGTGTGCAGCAACAGGCAGACTTGGAAAAAGACTTGGAATAAGTCCAACAGACTTGGAAAAAGGACACCTAAGTTCTGCACTTCACCAATGATTTCTTCATTAATAAAGTCTTCAAATAACCAAAATGACACTATTTCTGGACATCATTGGGTGGAGCAGATAAAATCAAATTTATATATTATTGGTACAATGAGGTGGAACTCAATTATTCTCATGACTGCATCTCACGTATCCAAGGTTCATGAACATCGGGGAAATGGGGGGAGAGAGAAAGATTGGAATGTAAGGAAGAAGGGAGGGATGGAAGCCCAACTGAGCCATGTGAGAAGATACAGCCAGCCAAGATAAAGGACTGCCACAGGAGGCCCAAACTACTCAGGCTGCCAGAGCCTGCCTAAAGGCTACTGGGGGGAAAACCTATGGGGCCATCCACTGCACTAGAGGAGCAACCTGAGGAATCCACTCTATGAGGCTTGAAGGCCCAATAGTCCTGGGGGGGGGGTAGGGAGAACAGACGAACGCAAAGAGCCTCCTCCAGGGGTAAATGTTGTGTGAGGAAACCGCTGGGAAGCCTGTTGAGCCGCAGAGTGGGATGACCCCAATTAGAAATTCCCCTCTATCACTCTCAGCCCTACAGTGGACCAACTGAGGGAGAAATTCCAAGGGCTGGAAAGGCAGTCATTGGCCCAGGGGGCAGCAGCCCTGGTGTCAGACCCTGCTGCTGCGGCCGCTGCAACACCTTGTTCTCTGCCAGTGGCTCAACTAGGCTCTAGTGCAGCTATTGATTCAGGCAGACCGCCAACTGCCTCCCACGATGATCAAGTTTGATGGGAAACCAAATACTTCTTGCGCCCAGACTTGACATTATATGGAGCAATGTATCCAGACGATGCAGACAGCATTAACTGGCTCTAACTTTGGATGGGGATGCAACAAAGTGGCTAGTGGCCCTCCATGACAATGATGTCATCGAACTGTATCATTTTGATGCCTTTATGCAAGTCTTGAGAAGGCAATTTGATGATCCCGTCACTGATGAATGAACAGAGACCTGCATCGGAGTCATTAAACAGGGCAAATAGCTGGTGGTGGAATACATCCAAGAATTCCAGAGATTGGCCGGCCAACTGGGGGATTCGCCCTAATGCCTGCTGATGACCCACTTTCAAGAAGGACTGGCTAAGGAGATATACTACAACTGCTTGTCCCAAGGAGCTCGGCGGACCTTCCAAGGGTGGTACATCTTAGCCAGTGAAGTGGAAATCAGCTTGGCTGAATTCTGTGAGCATACAGGGTGACAAGACTAAGTCACCACACTCCAGAAAAATGAAGCACCCAAAAAAGGAGGAAAGGGAGGCACTCCCCCCCAAATCAGCCAAGCACATTGGGGCCTCATTGTGTGCTTTCACTGCAACAAAGAGGGACACTGAGCGTCAGAGTGCTCTGTCCCACAGCCAGCCACTGTCACCCATCCCTGAGGCCCTCCAAGGAGAGATAAAGGTCCACCCAAGCTGAAGGAAGCCCCCCCAAAAAAGGAGTTGATGTTGTAGAGTTCACCCCACCTAGCAGCGAAGGTTAAGCCTCCAGCCATCTACAAAACTGATAGGAAGGGAGAAGACAACCCGATGGTAAGTGGCATCACCATCCCCACAAGAGTAGAAATAATGCTGACTTCCTCAGGGTGCAAGGGACTCCTGACTGCCCTGCTAGATTCTCGGTGCACCAGATGCCTGGTTAGCCCTGGGAAAACTGGGCATGCAGTTGAGGGAATAAAAAACCATATAGTTCTCCCAGCTGGATGGAACAATGGCAAGGGAGGGGAGGGAGGCTCCAGCCCCATTTCAGCCTCAATCACTGAAATGGACAATGGAACGCCAAGCCTCTTTCGAGAAGTTAAAATGAATTTTTGCAGCCAATCTGGTGCTGAAGCATCCTGACTCAGAGAAGCCATTTATCATTCAGGTGAATACTAGTGATGTGGAGGTGGGGGCATTGCTCCTTCAAAAGAATTTGAAAGGGGAGCTACAACCTTGTGCCTACACCTCTCACAAACTCTTTTAGCAGAAAGATGCCGGGCTGTCTGGGAGAAAGAAGCATATGCAATCCAGTAAGCCCTCCTCACCTGGAGGCAATTCCTAGAGGATAGCAGTCCTTTTTGAGATGCGGACAAATCACAAGAACTAGAGGTGCTAAAAACTCCCAGAAAACTTGGTTGATACCAGAAGGTATAATGGTCTCATGGTGAGAAAAGAGATATAGAGTGGATACTTTGGACAAAGCAGAGGATTTTTATAATCAGCATTTTGGTAACAAGGAGGAACCAGAAGAGAGGAAAGTAATAGAAGAAAGAGACCTAAGAATATCTGCTGCGGAAGAAAGGGAACTTCAATCAAAGAAGAGGGAAAAGAAAAAGGAGAAAGACCAGAGAGTAACAGGGAAAGACTTAAGGAACAACAAGGAGTATAAGACCTAGATATAGGTAGAGGAATGCAAGAAGAGCTTAAGATTTTATCACTGAATATCAACGGGTTGAATTCTCCCTTGAAAAGGAAGAAGACCCTTAATAAACTACAAAGATTGAACCTAGATATAATAGCATTACAAGAGATCCATATAAAAGAACAATATAAACAACTACTGGAACACCCCAAATTGGGGAAAACATTTGTTTCATTATCACAACAAAAGAGCAGAGGGGTAGTGTTATACATTAAAGAGACAATTTTGGCCAAGCAAATCTATAAGGATGAGGAGGGAAGGATTCTGACTGTGGAAATATTATTAAATAGAAAACGGGTATTAGTAGTAGAAATTTATGCTCCAAATGGGGGACAAGAACAATTTTATTAAAAATTACATAATACTATCCGTAGCATAGAGGGTGACTGTATTGTAGGAGATTTCTGTATTGTAAGAGATTTCAACGCAATAATAGATAAAAAAATTAGACTACAAAAGCAACAAAGTAAAAAAGGGAACTAAAAGAATTCTACCTAGAACTTTTTAAATGGTAGATGAGCTAAACGTACAGGATATTTGGAGAGAGAGAAATCAGGGGAGGAATCAATATACATACTACTCTAATAGACACCAATGTCCAGAACTGACATGGTATGGATGTCGATGGAATTAAACTCTGAAGTGAATGAAGTAAAAATAGATACAAATATCCGGGCAGATCATGATCCAATGAGAGTTAGCTGGAAAGGACAAAAGAAAACTGTAAAATGGACTCTAAACAGATTTATTCTAAAGGATGAAGAATTCAGACTGATGATGGAAAAACAAATGGGTTGGTGTGTTTTTTTAAGAAAACAAGAAAGAAGATACAAACCTATGTGATACTGTGAAAGTATATATGAGGGGAGTTGCTATATCATATATGGCAAACAAAAACAAAAGGAAGAAGCAATGACAGAAATACTTAGAAGAAGAATATAGAAGATTTGTGGTAGAGTTGCAAAAGGAACCTCAAAAAGAAACCTAAAACAGCAAATGGATTTAATTAAGCATACACTGAACATCCTCGAAAAGGAGGATTTGGTACAACACATAAAGAAAACTAACCAAAACTTCTTTGAGAATGCAAATAAACCAGGGAGGTAATTAGCTTATAAATTGAAGAAGCAGAAAGAAAAAAGGTAGATTAGTAAATTGCAAAACAAAGATGGAAGTATATGTCATCAGTGAGGGGGAAAAGAACATAATCCAGGAGCTTTATAAGAAACTATACAACGATAATGATAGTTTCACAGAAGAAAAAGCCCTACAATGTTTAGAGAAAGTCATTTTGCCCAAAGTTCCAGAAGAAATAAAAGGTATGTTAAATGAAGAAATAAAGGTGCCAGAACTAATAGAGGCAATAAAAAAACAAAAGAATAATAAAACACCGGGCCCCAACAGGTTACCAACAGAAAAATACAAAGAATTACAAGACACTCTAGGACAAATATTACTTTAGGTATACAATGCAGTTCTAAGAGAAGCGAAGATACCACCATCATGGGTGGAAGCTAATATTACATTGATTCCGAAAGAAGATGCTGACTTAATAATAATTAAAAACTATAGGTCTATTTCTTTGCTGAATACAGACTATAAAATATTTACATCAATAGTAGCTGAACGGTTGAAAAGGTTTCTGAACAAGTTTATACACGTTGATCAAAATGGTTTTCTGCCCAAAAGACAAATAAGGAATAACATGAGAACAATATTAGATATACTAGAATATTATGAAAAACAGTGAGAAACAAATGGTATTGTTATTCCTAGATGCTCAACAGGTGTTTGATAATGTTAAATGGAAATTTATGTTACAACAATTAAAATACATGGATTTCAACGATAAATTTATAAATATGTTTATGGCAATATATTCTAAACAGGAGGCAACAGTAATAGTGAACTATTGTATTATAGTGAACTATTGGTGATGCAAAACTTTAGAATTCAGAAAGGTACAAGACAAGGGTGTCTGTTATTGCCGTTATTGTTTATACTAACATTGGAAGTATTGACGAGGATTATTCAGAAGGATACGCAAATTAAGGGATTGGAAATTAAAAGAGAAATTTATAAACTTCAGGCCTTCGCAGATGACTTAGTTTTCATCCTGGAGGAACCACTGCAATCGGGCCTGAGGCTTATGGAGGTATTGGAGGAATATGGAGAAGTAGCCAGATTAAAAGTAAATAAGGAAAAAACTAAAATGATAGCCAAGAATATGACAAATAAACAGAAAGACGACTTGAGTAAGGGAATAAGCATTCAGTTAGTGAAGAAAGTGAAATATCTAGGAATTTACTTAACTGCAAGGTGTATAACGATCAAGGAGGATAACTATACTAAACTAAAAAACCAAATAAAGGTAGACTTGGGGAGATGGAAGAACTTGCAACTCTTCTTTATGGGCAGAATAGCTGCAATAAAAATGAATATTCTGCCAATGATATTCTTTATTTCAAAACATACCTATAAAATTAGAGAAAAAATATTTTGGAAACTTGAATAAAATCATGTTGAAATTTATATGGCAAGGAAAGAAACCAAAAATCAAATTGAAATTACTGCAAGGATCAAAAGAAAGAAGAGGGTTTGGTCTGCCCAATTGGGAACTGTACTATCAAGCTGCAACAATTACTTGGGTTAAAGAGTGGATAACTTTAAGGAACAAGAGATTACTAACACTAGAGGGCCATCATATTCAAATAGGGTGGCATGCATTTCTCTGGTATGGAAGACACACAGCACATCAATATTTTCAAAGGCATTATATACGACATGCTCTATTGATGGTACGGAACAAAATCAAACAACAGAATTATATGAAAACACTGGTCTGGCTCTCCACCCTAGAAGCGCTGGTACACCCAAATCTCATCAACTCTGGAAAAATTGTCTCATACATGGATATACTACACAAAAAAGGGGAATTTAAAATTAGACTAGAATTAAAAGAGCAAGGGGTGGAATTGGAGTGGTGGTCATACCTAGAAATTCAATCATGCTATGCAAAGGATGTGAAAATGTGGGGTATTAATACAGAATTAATGACACTAGATAAATTTTTATTGGGAACAGATGAGAAATTGATAAAGGTAATCTATAAATATCTACTAGATTATAAAATGGAGGAAGAACAAGTCAAAGAGACAATGGTGGTATGGGCCAAACATTTTGGATATAATATTGAATTGGAAAAGTGGCAAAAACTATGGGAAAGAAACAGGAAATTAGTGCTGGCCACATCATACAAGGAGTATTTCTATAAAATGTTTTATAGATGGCATCTTCCTCCAGCAAGATTGGCTAAAATGTTTAGTAATACATCCCTGAAATGCTGGAAATGCAATCAAGTACCAGGCACGTATTACCACATGTGGTGGACATGCAAAAAAGCAAAGGAATTTTGGCGACAGATCCAGATGTGGTTAGAAAAAATGGTTGGACAAGGATTAGAATTCAAACCAGAATTATTTTTATTAAGAATCATAACAGAGGGCCATAGTAAAGGGTCAACATATTTAATACTACACATTACACAGCAGCGAGAATGGTATATGCCCAATAATGGAAAAGTGGAAATATACCTTTAGAAAGGGAGATAATAAAGAAAATATTGGTTTGTGCAGAAATGGATAGATTAACATTAGAATTAAAAAAACAAAGGAGAGACAGAATATCATGATATATAGAATAGATTTTACCAATGGTTGGAATTGAGAGGTGGGAGTTGGAACAGAAAATACACGATTTGTAGACCCGAAATGTGATGCAATATATGTAAATATAAATGAGTATATTGTGCAGAATAATTGTAGATAATCAGTAATGTATGATGAGTATATATGATATTTGTTTTATATTTTAGTGTGTACGGCGGAGATAATGCCAGGATGGTTGCACTGTGTCCAATATTTTAATATGAAATGAATAAAAATTTATAATAAAAAAAAGAAAGAAATTATGTCCACTCATATATGGGT
This sequence comes from Stegonotus admiraltiensis, assembly GCA_032468215.1. NCBI lineage: Eukaryota > Metazoa > Chordata > Lepidosauria > Squamata > Colubridae > Stegonotus > Stegonotus admiraltiensis. The sequence continues at coordinate 540 of JANHZT010038613.1, read as the reverse complement.
AATGGCTAAAGAAATTGAATATTATTATTCAAGCTATTAAGGAATAGCTTTTGAAAATGTATAACTTATCTATCATAGAAAAAGCAATATTCTTTTTTATATAATATTTATTAATATATTCTATATAACAATATACAAATAAAGTATACAGTTCTGCCAGCATGGTGTAATGTAAATACATTGTCCATAAGGTATATATATAGAAAACAAAAACAAAAAAAAGAGAAAAAAGAGAAAAAAGTAAGAAAAAGAAATTTTTAAGATTCCAGTATGATAAAATTATCTAAACAAAGTTATTTTACATATATACATATTTACAAGTCCTTTACCTAAACAAGTCATTCATTTATACATACGTACTCGCCATCTTATATCTGTTCTATTCCACCTATTCTGGACCCAATCGTACCACAATTCCCAACTGTTATAGAATTCTGAATGTTTTTTACCATTGATCAGTCTGGTTAATCTATCCGATTCCGCACACTCATTAATTTTATATATTATTTTCAAATCCATTGGTAAATATTGATTTTTCCA
>JANHZT010038245.1:0-10132 GCA_032468215.1 Stegonotus admiraltiensis | reverse complement strand
AGGAAGGAAGGAAGGAAGGAAGGAAGGAAGGAAGGAAGGAAGGAAGGAAGGAAGGAAGGAAGGAAGGAAAAGAAAGATTTAGCAAGTAAATATTTGGCCTCTTGGTCAGAGGATGCAGAAAAAAGGATGGCTTTCTACAAATAGCACAACACACAACTTGGTTTCCTGTCGGGATCTTTTGAATCAAAGCTGGCACCCGTTCTATGTCCGTATTTTCTTTCCCGTAGCAAGCATTTATGAAGCTATTGTCTGATCTGTGCCCACTTACACACCCGTTTGAACAATTAATCCCTCTCTGGTGATTGAGAGCCAATTTAGCAACAGGCGTGACAGGGCAAGTTGGGAAAATCCCTCCTGTGTCTCCCAGTCGCACACACCAAGGCTGGGCCTTCCTTGGGGCAGACTGAATCCCTTGGGAGAAATGGTCCCAACGCCTTGGAAGGAAGGATTGAGCTTCTGGGCGATGCTGGAATAAGGAGGACCACACACCCTGAGACAGTGATACGGTTTCTGGAGACGTTTCCTGATTCCGCTACGATCATCTCCAAGTGGATCCAAATCGTATCAACTTCATATTGTGTGCAGTGTATTGTATTTTGTATATTTATATTTTTGTAGTATTTTACTTATATCGTTTTATCTTTTTAATATTGTAAACCGCCCAGAGTTACCCAGTGGTAAGATGGGCCTTCTCTAAAATTAACCTTTTGAGTTCTTGGTATAGAAAATAAAAATATTATAAATAAATTTTAAAATAATATTTCAAATAGAGAAAGTTCCATAATAGGTTTTCCGGCTGAGTTCCATTTTTCTGGTACCTCAAACAATTCTTTCCACCTAGTGATCCCAGGGGTACAAAATGTCGTTAAAGGCAACGTAACACCTCAAAATAATTAAATTAGGTTGAACCGCAGCTAACGGTCTTCTGCAAAGGCCATTTGGAAGTATTTGCTTTTGAAGTCATTGTAATCGTGAGTTTAGCTCTTTTGAAGCCCCTGGATTCTAATTACAGGCCGGCCTCAACAGTTTGTTAAGGGGCCGTTCAAAGTTACAACGCCACTGAAAAAAGCAACTTTCGGCCGGTTTTTCACTATTACAACCTTTGCAGCCTTCCCCCAGGGTCACCTGGTCAAAATCCAGACGCTTGGCAACTGACTCAGGTTTACGACGGTCATACTGTCCCCGGATCACATGATCCCCTTTTGCGACCTTCTGACAAGCAAAGTCAACGGGGAAACCAGATTTACTTAACAACCGTGTTATTAACAACAGAATTGTTTCACTTTACAACCGTAGCAAGGAAGGTTGCAAAAATGGGGCAAAACTCACTTAACAATTGTCTTGCTTAGCAACAGAAAAGTCCAGACCTCTTAAGCTGCCCAAGCTGAGCCGCCCTCTCAAGACAGAGCCCTCATTGGGGGAGGGGGATCTTCAAAGCCGATCAAGGCGTCTCCCCTTAAGGCAGGGAGTCCAACCTTAGCTGGCTGGAGAATTCTGGGAGTGAAGTCCACAAGGTGGACCCCCTGCCGTGTTACCAGGCGTCTAGGAAGGAAGGTGAGCCCCTCCCTCAAGAAGGGGCACCTGGCTGCTTGCTCGCTCCCTTGGGTGGGCTGCTCAGAGGAGGCGGGAGGGGGCTGGGCCTTCATTGGATGGGCTCCTGGGGGGAGTGGTCCTGCCTGGCTGAATGCCAGAGGGAGGCTTTTCAGCCCCAGCTCACTTATGGCATTTTGAAGCATTTACGATTACAAGCATCCTCCTCCTCCTCCTCCTCGCTCCCTTCTAGCACTGATGATGTTACCTAGTTGGGTCAGGAAACGTCTGCAAGAACTCAGCAAGCTCAGAGAGCACCAAGGACCCCACTCCTGGCAGAAAGAACCATGAGGACAGGCGCCTTGGCTTTCGACTTCCGTGCTAAACAGAATCGGGTAGGGAGCCTCCTTCGGGCGCCTTCGGGCGAGGAAAGCGGCTTCTCCCGAGCGTCCTGAGCGCCTGCCGTTTCTTGGCCGTCTCGCGGCGGCTTTCGGCCTCGGGGCACGTGCTCCTCTTCCCGCCCGTCCTCGCTTCCTCACGCGGCTCCCAAAGGAGCGGGAGAAGACGGCGGTCAGAAGGCGACGTCACCCGCAGCCGATCCCGGGACTGGATCCCTCGGTCCCTCCCGCGGAGATCTCGGGCAGGAGCCCTTTTGCCGTTCTGAACAGCGGGGGGGGGGTCTTGGGCACTTTGAGAAAGCCCAGGAAGGGAGGCTCCTCCCAGCTCCAGCAGCTGCCCCCCTCCCGCCCCGTCCGAGCGCAGACCCGCCTAGCGGGAGCGCCTGGATCCCCCCTGCCCGCTCGGGGCTTCGCTGCGGGGCCAGGTTCGCCCACCCCCAGCCGCCGTTCGCGGGCATCCCCGCCAGGGGGCGCTCAAGGGAGACGTGAGTGGCGTGGGGGGGCTCTGGGGTCTTAGCGGACTCCCCCCCCGGGGCAGGTCCCTGAGAGAAGGGCCCAAGGCAGGAGGGCGCAAGGGCGGGGGCGGGGGTCCCACTCCAGGCTGCCCTTTTCCACCTGCAGCTAGGAGGAAAGGCAGAAACGCCACTCACGCCCACAGACACAGACGGGGTAGGGGGGAGACTTTACAGTGACCCGCTCAAAGGGGGGGATCAGTCTGGATTTGATTTCTCAACTTTTTGCCATCTTTATTCTCATTTAATTCCCTTTCCAGGCCAGGCTGCTTTCCAGCTTTGCTCCTTCCTGCCCCATCATTCCATTTCTATTTTTTATTAAATTGTTGGATTCTTTCGATTTTTCTCTCTCTCTTCCCCAAATTTGGTGGTTTCGGTGAATCGTCCCCAATTCATCCCAGTCTGCGAGGCCCCTTTCCATGCAGGACAAGGGCACAGCTCAGCCCCTGAAAATTGTAGGAGGCAAAAGCGGTGGGCCCTTCCACCCAGGCAGTCTGCTGAATAACACAGGTGGAAGGGACCTTGGAGGTCTTCTAGTCCAACCCCCTGCTCTGGCAGGAGACCCTGCGCCATTCCAGACAAATGGCTGTCCGGTCTCTTCTTAGCTCTTCCATTTCACTTCTGGTTCAGTTGCCATTTTTATGCTTCAACTGAAGCTTAATTGATCATGATTTATCGCTTGCTGCTTGCATGTACACTGTGAATTTATGCACCGGAGACAAATACGTGGCCAGTAAAGAATTTAATCCTAATTCTAATGTCCACCCAAGTCTGTGAATGCTTTGCAATATTTGCTTTAAGATCGATTTCCTCCACGGATTCTCAGCCCAGGGATATTGATTGCTTCTAGACGACATCTAGGGACCGAGTTCTTCCCAGGCAACAATGGAGAAAGGGAAGGGCCGGGATTTCTTGGGAAAGCAGGTGGGAGGCAAAGGTTGCTAAGCGACTAGTCTTAAATAGAGGACTCCCTGCATTTCCTTCTAAGCTGGGAGACTCCAAGAAGAGTCCACCAAGTGCAAGGTCAACCCCTTCTGCCCGCCTTCTCCGCCTCTGCTACCCCGGAGCCCCTGCTGACCATCCCAGCACCTTCCCCGGATGCTCCTGCCATAACCTTTGACCAGAACTGAACCTCCCTGGACAGCTGGTTCTGCTGCTTCCTGGTCAGCAGCTCAAGTATCCAAAGAAAGCCATCATCCCGCCGGCTCTGTCCTCCTCCTGAGGAGGCCTACAGGATGCCAAGGCTGGAAAACGCCATGCACCCAAACCGAGTTGCAAGCGCAGGCCTCCTAATGGAAACAGATGACCTGCTGGGCCCACGGGGATCATTCACACCCCTCTTTGTCAGGGGCGACATTGAGTGATGGCCCCGCACAGGCCCTTTTCCAATAAGTCCTCTCTGTCAGCCAAGAGACGGATGGGCTCCTCGGAGGGGACGGGAGGCCGGCAATTCGTCATCCATGGCTCAGCTTAACATTTGGGAAGGCAACGTGATCCCAGCCCACGGGCGGCCCCTGCCACTTGCCAACCCGTGTCTCCTGGCACAGCAGCCGTCCTGCACGGAGGGGGCAGAGAGCCAAGGTGATTTACGGCCGGCTCTTCCTAATTGCATTCCAGCCGGCAGGAAAATGGATGGACTCGTCTGGCTGATGGATGGCTTGCCCAGGCCTTCATTCGGTTAGGTGGCCTAATACAGGCCTAATACAGGCAGCGGGGGAAGGGGGGAGGAGGAGATGGAGGGGCTGCTGCAGGAGGAGAACCTGTCTAGACCAGGGGTCCCCGGCCTTCCCAGCTTTGTGGACAGGCGGGGGCGGGGGAGAGGAAATGGTTCTGTGAGAGTGGCAGGTGCGTGCAGCTCCATTTGCACAAATGCGTGTGAGCTGCAGGTGTGCGCGCATGTGAATGTCCACTGCTCATGCAAATGGAGCTGCACACCCACGCATGCATTCTGCTTGTGTGGCCTGGTTCCCAGGAACTGGGGAGCCCTGGTCTAGACCAGCAGGAAAAGTTAGGTCGACTTCCAGGGGGCGGTTGGTGCAGAAGCCAACCGGGCAGGAGAGGACAGGAGGCCTGCGAGGCGGCTCTGGGTCTTCTTGGCTGGGAGAAGAGCTGTGAGCTGCAGGTCCAAGGTCCCCCCTAAGCTCAGCTCAGCTCAGAAGCTTCGCAAGAGGAGATCTTCCACGGAGATTCTCCCTCATCCAGGCCATGGTTGTCCCAAAAGTGTCCGAAGAACTGAAGAAGCTTCTTGGATGAAAAGCGAAATGTCTTCAAGGGAAAAAACCAAGGAAGGCTAGTTGCCATTTGTGGATAATGTTTCGTAACCCCCGCGGGGTTCTTCGCAACAAGCCCTTTGAGGATTCGTTCTTTTCCACAGAGGATGCAAAGGAGAAGCAGTCCGAAGCGTTACGTTCATACAGCTTTTAATAAAAGTTACAACAGGAGGATATATGTACAGTTCCAATCCACATGCTACTATTTAACACAGTTTAACTGGTAAATCCCCAGAGTCCCGTTTTATCTGCTGAATCCAACAGCTGCATTGCCCGGCCAGCGAGGGTCCCTTATGCGAATCCCAAGTTTTCCACTTTGTGCAACAGCTTGTGCAAAAAGAAACAAAAAGCCAGCTGCATTCCCCACCGTAGCTTTAGAAATATCCACCCAAAACAGCTCTCCAGAAAAGCCCCCGGGGGTCTTTATGCTGTGTGCGTTGTGTGCATAAGCGATTCACAAAGGACCCAGGGAGGAGCTGGCGTGTTGTACGGTGTTGTGGCTGAATCAAAAGGAGCCACTTTGCAATGCTTTCCCAGTTTGTGGCCAGTTAAGCCACTGCAGCCACCTCCTTGGCCACCGATTCAAAAAGTAACCTGTAAATTTGATTCCAGGGAAGCTCAAAATGTGGAGGTTGAGGGAACTACTTGGGAGAGAGAAGCACGAGGGAGAAAGGGCTGCAGTTCTGGCAAAGCGGCTGCCGAACTGCCATGGAGCCCTGCTTGGGCAAGAAGGGAGTTGCTGGCCAACTCCTGGAGGGCTGCCAGATCCCGCCTGAAGTTGGGCCCCCAAACGGACGGGTGCTGGGATTTGCTCACCTCCACCCAAAATTATTAAATCACAAAAACAAACAGCCTTGCGCTTGAAAAGAAACGTGTCCTTCAAGGGTGGAGACAAACGGTGGTTTGAGAATCCAGAGACGGAGACATGAGAGAGAATCCGGGGGAGACCCTTCCTCTTTAGGCCGGGACTCTCCAACCGTGGCTGGCTGAGGAATTCTGGGAGTTGAAGCCCACAGGTCTTAAGGCTGCCAAGGCTGGAGACCCCCGCTTTAGAGGAGGGGTGGTACTTCAGCCAAGTGCGAATCCTGGCTCTGAACTCCGAGGGCCCAAGAAGGGTGGGGAATGGACGGGCATGTCTTTGGAGAGAGTAGTAGAGAGACCCCCTTCCTGGGAACAGACCCTTCGCAAGGGGCATCCCTAGAATATCTGGTGGTCTTCCTCTCCTGCGTGGGGGCCGTATCTAGTTAAGGAGAGGAAGAGGCACCACAAGGCAGGAGTTTACTTAGAACTGGCATGAGATGGCAGGGCCCACCCTAAACCAGCCACCCACCGACAGCCGACCTGATCAGCCCCCCTTCCCCCATCCAGAGCTTGACCCTCTCAAAATGGGAGGCCTCAGCAGGAGCCGGACGTGCTCCCTACGGCCACTCTCCCGGGGGCCAGAGGGCTGGTTCTGTGGGTTGGGGCCAGGGGGGGCTTGCTTGGGAGACCCATGGGGCACTGCAGAGCTGGACAAGGTCCAGGTTGGAGTTGACTCCCCTTGTCCTTCTCTGGATAAGGCAAACTGGGTGGGGGGTCTTTGGGCCCAGAGACCAGGCTGGGTTTTGAACAGGATCCCTCGAGGGGGGGCAGCTGTGGCAAAGGCCGATCTCCTACCCAGGCCTTGGTCCCGAGGCTGTGACCAGCAGGCCAGCCGATGTCCAGAGCTGCATTCCCCGCAAACAGGGTCCCAGCCCCTCTCCGTGCTGAGATCTGCCTCATGGGGGCCAGGTGACCCACAAGGCAGGTTGGATTTGAAGGAAAGAAGGAAGATGACCAGGTCCCTCCAAGATCGCCCCCATCAGCTCTAGAAGCCAAAGGGGCCTTGGACAGCTCCAGCTGAACCAAGGATGGGAAGGCTTTGGGGCCGGTCTTGGGAGGCACTGGGGGCTTTGCGTGGCCTGGACATAAAGCTGGACTCCACAGACCCCCATGGGTCCCTCTCTGTCCTCCCAGCGGACAGCCAGCCAGCCATGTGGCCAGAGTGAAAGAGAAGGAGGGACTTCGTGCCCTCGTGGTCAGGAGAAAGTCTCCCTCAGAAGATGCCCCTCACTCCCAGAGAAGAGACAGAAGAGAAATGGCAACCAGGAGGACACAAGCCAAGCCCCACAAGTGGTGGGGAATTCAAGAAGACCTGAGGAACTCATCCAACCCAACAGAGCCGGGGAGCTTTTTCTCCTCTCCTCTCCTTCCTTCTTTAGTGGAGATCTCGACACTCGCCTCAAAGTGTCCATCTCGGGACCTTCGCAATGCGGTGGGGCCATCTCCAACTGCTCAGCAGCGAAGACAAGCCCCAAAGGCAAGATGGTGGAGGGTCCTTGGCCGGTGAAGGTGCCACCTGTGTCTGCTTGGTCCACGCACATTTCAGCCAGAAGTGGGCTTGTGCTGAGACTCCTCTAAGGCACTTGTCCGGCCAGTCAGGGTCAGCCCTTCGGCAGCCAGTTAGCTGAACTGCCAGATGGAGAAAGACCTTTGCCCCAACATCCGAGGTGGGGCCTTTCTGCCTGTTACAAGTTATTCCAGGGGTCTCCAAATTTGGCCTCTTTAGGACTTCAAGCAATGCTGGCTGGGGAATTCTGGGAGTTAAATCCACAAGTCTTAAGGTGGCTGGGTCTGCGGACCCCTGAGCTATCCCGTCAGGGTGACCCCTTCCACACAGACCCCACAAAACGTCACTGGGGCAGGGGCAACAGGGAGGAGCCAACAGGGAAGATCTGAGATGGCCGGCAGATGGAAAACGTCCTCTCTGGCCACAAATCCCCCACATTTGGGGTCTCCGGGTGGTCTGCGGGCCAGTGCTTTGGGGAGGGGGCAGCTGCCCTGCCACTTGGCGTGAGGGAAGCTGAAAGTCACACACAATGGGGAAGGATGTAATATCACTCCCCATTCCCATTATGACTGCGACTTATTTGCCACATGGAAAGTGGGGTTCTTGGCACAAAAGCAGGCAGAAGGAAGGGAGGCCATGTCTTCTAGGGGTCAGAGGTCTGGGGGGCGGGCAGTGGGGAAAGCCAAGAGGGCAGCCGCTGCTCCCTTTAAAAGGAGGAGGCTTCCGCTGCCTGGGCTGCCTGCCATCCTGATTTTTTTGATCCAATGATGTCGGGCAAAACCTGAGGCCCAAACAACAGATTCCACTTACAAGAGTTCCACTCCTTTCATTAAAAACGGGAGTTTTGGTTTTTTAAAACAAAGTTCTTGTTTTCCAATCAGTTTATTTTAAAGAGCTCCGACTCCCTTTGTCTGTAGGAGGAAAATGCTCCCCGTCCTGGCTTCCTGCAGAAAAGGAGCGGAGCGGCTCAAAGGCCGAGAAATCAGGTTTTCAAAAATGGATCACTGAGAAACAGGGCAGAGAGCTCACTTTAAAGAAAAGAAGAAAAGAGCAAATTGTTTCAAATGCAGCCAAAGGAGCAAGAGAGGAAGGCCGTCTATCCGGAAAGGAGACAAAATGGGGACTGAAACGGGGGTCCGGGGCACCCCAGAGGGGTGTTTCTTGTAAATGTTTCCCTTTGAAAGTGTAAATTGTTCCCTTTAAACCAGAAGTGTCCAACTTTGGTCACCTTAAGACTTGTGGACTTCAACTCCCAGAATTCCCAGCCAGCCATGCAGGCTGGGGAATTCTGGAAAAGTGGCCAGAGGTGGACACCCCTGCATTAGCGCTTCATTGCCAAGGTGCGTCTAGGAACCTGGAAGTGCTGACGGGCCCCTGGCCTCGGCCTTCCTGGAAGGCTCTCTGGGGCTCTGAGCTTCCAGCTCCAGGAGCAGTCTTTCCCAAGCGAGCCAGGCTCCTCCAGAGAAGATCCACCACCAAGCAGTCCCGATGCTCCGGCAGCCACGCTGGTTCCCTGGAGCTGCTCTGTCCCCTCCTCACAGTACCCGGGCAGAGGCCCCACCCTGCCAAGCCACCCACCCAGGGCCCCCCCGCGTCTTGCAGCCCCTCAGGAGTGGTGGCTGGTGCTGATGAGGGTGCGGAGCTGCTTGGCCACGGCCTCAATCAGCTTTTGCTTGTCCCTCTCGTTCTTCCGGAACTGGGCGAAGACGTTGTTCTTGCGGCTGGCGTCCTTCATCCTGGGGCAAGCGGGAAAAACACCCCGTCAGGCAGAGGAACACAGGCAGACACACAGGAGGTGGCAAAGCAGGGACTGGCCAGCTAGGGGGGCTTTCCTTGTGGAGAGCTGGAGCAAAAGGGGCCAGGGGTCTTCCTGCCAGAAGCTGAGGTCACCCCACCCATGCTGGCTGGCTGGGGAATTCTGGGAACTGAAGTCCACCCATCTTCCTGTGGCCAAGGGGGAGAGAGACTGACTTGGAAACTAGGAGAGGAGGAACTAAAGCGGCTGGCACACCTTCCACCTCCACCTCCACCTCCACCACGGGCAGAAGCAACACCCCGAGGGCGCCGGGACTCTCCCCAACATGCCCGTGCTCACTCTGTGCCCAGGACGCTGTGGGGCTCAAGGCACCCCAGCAGAAGGTGGAAAAGGAAGAGAGGCCCCAGGTGACCGAAAGGAGCTCTGGAGACCCAGAAGCCGATGGCACAGACTGAGATGGGCAACGCAGGGCTTCCTTTCCACCTCCGGGATGGGTGGGCAGCAGAGCAGGAGGAGCGCTGGCTGGCTGAGATGCCTCTGCAAGGTGGGGATAAGTGGAGGGAGCGGGCAGCGTCTTCTGCAGCCACAGAGCCCTTCCCAAGGGTCAGCTCTAGAGGTCTCAGAGGGGCTGGGCCTCTTCCGTGCGCCTCTTGTGGGGTGGCGCTTCCCGATGAACAGGCCACCACGTCCATCTTTAAAGCAGAAAGTAAGGTATCGAGCTGACTCTGGGGCGCAGTGCTCCTCTCTGTGCCCCAGAGGGAGGGAACCAACCAACGAGGGAACCAACGTTGTCCAAAGACATTTTCCATAGTCTTGTGGCCAGCATGGCTATACAGAGAGGCGCACAGAACGCTCCTATCTTCCCACCAAAGTGGTACCTACCGTATTTTTCGGTGTATAAGACGCACCTTTTTACCCCCCAAAAGGGGGTGAAAATCTGGGTGCATCTTATACGCCGAATGTAGCCCCACCCACCTGCCGGCCCCCACCCTTCAGCCATTTTCAGGCAGTTCCAGGCGGCAGGGACGGTCTGGGGGAATCTGCCTGGCAGCTTCGGGGAACAAGGCGGGTGCCACGATTTGCGGCTGGTGACCCCTCTGGCTTCCCAGCAGGCAGCTTAGGGCAGGCAATGGCAGCAATGACTTCATTCCCCTGCAATGTGAGGAGCTGCCGCCTAAGCCCTCTGCGCCCAGGAGCCAAGCGAGCCGAACGAGAGCTCCTAAAGAAAAACGCCCCTCCTTTTCAGCCACATGGAATCCGCTGCCCGGATTCCCCAACGCAAAAATCAGAGCCGCGTT
>JANHZT010038197.1:0-10134 GCA_032468215.1 Stegonotus admiraltiensis | reverse complement strand
AGTATGAAGGCTATTGCTTAACACATTGTAAGCCACCCTGAGTCTCCGGAGAAGGGTGGCATATAAATCAAAGCAAACAAAAAAGAAGCAAGAGCTGAAAAATGTTTGTAGATCTGATCATCATACTCGCATTCTTCCTGGTGTGGATTGATTGAGTGATTGATTGATTGATTGATTGATTGTCTAATTAATAAGGCCACCCACTTTACCAGAAGAGACTCGGAGTGGCATACAACAAAGCTGAAACTGTGAGTAAATACATAAAATCACTTATCATAAATTATAAAAAACATACCAGGACTTGGAAGTTCTGTCAGCAATCCAGCATCTGTAGCAGTGATGAACTAGAAAATGGAGGATCAACAATAACAAAAAGAGATATTTTAAATGGTACTGAGTCAAGCAGAATAAAATGAAAATGAATATAATAGGAAAAATACCTACTGGTCTGAGTCCATAGGAACTGCCACAGTTATAGAGAAAAGATCCTTGCTATTTAGCAATTTGTAGCGATTGCCAAGGAAAACCGGAAACTTGTTTTTGCAGCCAGTCCTGGAATTACTGAAAAAGTAATAAAACCTGCAAAAGACTATTTAAAAAGTAACAGTTAGACCATCTATTGGTCTTTCTGTTTCCATAGGTCTTGCCAGTGTTTGGATTTGGGCATCAAATACTAGTAAGTATTACTAGTAAGTATTTGGATATCAAATACTAGTAAGTTCCTTGATGTTCCTATTCATTGTTCTTATGGTTGGAAAAGTAAACCATGCACTCCTACACATCTAACTCTTGGATTTTGGTAGGGCTAATTCTCAGGACTGTGGTACAAGATTGCACTGTAATTAATTCTAATTATCCCATATACCTGATTGATATTGTATTTAGCATGTGTTGGAGTTTTCTCAGTGTCTTCCATCTCTATTTCCTAGAGCTGCATACATTTATATAACACTGATATTCACTCTTTCTGTGTGATTTATTTTTTTACCCTTTTAGCTGTGTTTGATTCTTGGAGATTTCCTCCGGAAGTCACTGCAGTTTTCTTTTGCAAGGTTTTTCAGAAGTAGTTTGTCATTGCCTCTTTCTTAGGGCTGAGATAAAGTGACTGGCCCAAGGTCACCCAGCTGGCTTTGTGTCCAAGTCTCTTGGTTTTTAGCCTGATGCTTTAATCATTACCGCAAACTTGTTCTCATACATGAATAGACGCAGTCATTTATTGGGTTATGGCTGTTTCAGCAATGCCTGTTTGAATATTGTTTTCATTTGATTTCATTATATCTAGAGTAGCTATATATTTCTTTCAACATTGAGACTGATGACTATGATAATCGTATCACATCAAGCCAAACTTTGTACAAAATTGAATGAAAAAAACCAGCATTGTTTATAAAGTATGCATTAAAACATAAAGAGATTATCTAGAAATAATTATCAATATCATTTGAAGTGGATTCAATATCATTTTGGTCAGAGGTGGTATTCAGCCCGTTCAGACCGATTCATCCAAACTGGTAGTGGAAATCGAGGGTGCCCCCACCCCCACCCCGGCTCTATGCCATCCTATTTAGGCACGTTTTTGAGGCCAGGCACCAGCAAAGTGCATGCTCAGAGGGCTGGGCACATGCATGGACAGGGTGCGTGTGAGCGAAGCTGGCACACGCATGCACGCGCTCACATTTGTCAACCAGTAGGGAAAGTAAGTCAATACCACTCCTGATTTTGGTGATTAGAACTTTACATGGCAGCAAGAGATGCTTAAGAGATTGCTGGAGGCAATGGTTCTTTATACTTTAAGCTGCAAGGTTTGCAGCTACGAAAATTGCTAATCCTAATAATCGCATTAGAATGCAATATGAAAAGAGTTGAAGTTAAAGAGTTAACATACAAGGACAATCTAATAAAAATCACAAAACCTCAGTGATAGAAACAATATCAAAATATGACTAAGAGACTGAAACTAAAGCAACAGGAACAACAAAGCAAATCCAAGCAGGGCCATTTTGTCAAGGTTGTCATGATTGAGAAAGACTCTTTTAGAGAACTTAATGGCTCTCTCTGAGAAATTGTGCAGATGAAAATCAGTTTCCCAACCGTCACATTTAAGAATTGTCCAATGGTAATGTAATCTTTCCTCTACTTATTTTTTTTTTAATCACATGATTATTTATGTACATTATATCTTGTCAGAAATAAAACAGGATCTGTTTGCCACAGTAAGCTATTTAAACAGGCACCTGCATGTTGAGTTGGCCAAAAGGGGAGAAACCTTTGTCCAACTCAGAGCTTTCCCAGAAAGAGACCCAGATCAAGGAATTGTGCAGTCCGGCGCTGGATGGGGCAGGAGGGAAGACATTCAGGGAAGCTCCGCCTATAATCTCTCAGGATATCTCAGTAGGTTAGGAAGTTATAGCTTTAGTTTGGCAAGATTCTCTCTATTAAGTATAAGCAATTAAAGGATTGGACTCAATTGAATCTCACTGTCTCATCTCTGAGCTTGAGCGTGACAGGTAAGGTTAAACTGTGGCCATGGATATTGCCTTGATGAGTATCTATTTTCAGTCTAATTTTGATGATTTGGTAAAATTCCTCAAATTAATTTGGGTCCTAACCAGAGGTGGTATTCAGAAGGTTCTGACAAGTTCTGGAGAACCGGTAGCAGAAATTTTGAATAGTTCGGAGAACCGATAAATGCCACCTCTGACTGGTCCCGCCCCCATCTTTTCTCTGCCTCCTGAGTTCCAGATGATTGGGAGGAAATGGGGATTTTGCAGTATCCTTCCCCTGGAGTGGAGAGGGAATGGAGATTTTACAGTATCCTTCTCCTGCCACGCTCACCAAGCCACACCCACAGAACCAGTAGTAAAAATTTTTGAAACCCACCACGGGGGCAAATCTTTAAACTTCAGATTAAACAGATTATGAAATTGTTCATACTTGTTATGATAAAGGGTGGAAAGTCACTTTCTTAAAGTGAGGATTCTTGTTTTTTTCTTTCTCCTTTTTTCTATTTTGTACTATGTTTTACTGTTATTTTTTAAAATCTTCATAAAACGACAAAGTTTTATGAATGTTTTATTACAACGACAAACTTCCAAAGAATAGGACAGGCAAAACACCTCTCCACCCACAATGTAATTAAAAATATGTGTGTGGAGTGGGATTTTTGTTCTGTTTTCCATGTTCTGATGTATTGATGAATTTGAAATTATCTAAACCAAGTATTCTCTTTGGCTTTTTTCCATTTATTTTAATAATATTTTCTTAATTATATTTACATTATATTTGTGCTGTAAACAGGTTCTTTTTTTTAAAAAAAGTTAATCTACTGAGTATTCTAGACCAGTTTAATCTGTAATGCATAAATTAAGGAAATGCCAACTAATAAATGTGGCCAGATTGTTTTAGCTGGGAAGACAATACAACCAGGCCTTTGGTGGAATATATTTTAATGTCTATCTAAAAAGATTCTTGAAATTTTTCAGACATTACAGTTATAATTTTAAAGCATAACTATTTTCCACACAGGTGGTATGTGGCTGTTTCTAGTGTTGACATGCTTAATCCAGCAGATTACAAATTCAGAAGAATCTTTTAGAAGACATTTGAATCCTCAAGGATTCATGACAATTGTAAGTTGTCAACATGAAACAAGTGCATTAACTACTACTTCTTCTTCTTCTTCTTCTTCCCCTTCTTCCTCCTCCTTGATGGGAACAAAGATTTTACCAGTACAGTCTCGCTCTTTTTAAACAAACAAACAAAGAAACAAAAATGGCCTTGTTTTAATGGTTACCTTGAAAAATTGAATTCAAACTTTTACTGAGTTCCAAGGCAATATCAAGTCTAAACATAAATATTTAAATTTGCCAAGGTTGTACATAGCATAACCTTATGCGGGGACAAAAGTTTTTGTCCAAATGAATCAGAGGAGCAGATTTTGTTCTGGTGAGGGGTATAGAGATAGTGATCAGCAATTTGAACTGGACCCTGGAACCTACTATCAACTAATGCAGTGACTTTGGTATAAGACTAATTCTACATTGGTGCAGCTGCCTGGCCAATACTCTTGCTGCTTCTTGCAGCTGCATTGTATACAAGCGGCAACTTTCAGCTATCCCCAAAAACTATTTTGGGTAGTGGGGCATCCCAGAGGTTTAATTGAGCAGTTATGAAGATGTACAGTATCTTTCAAAAGTCAGGGTTTTCTTCACCAGGTAAGGCTATGAGCCAAAACTTGGTCAAAGATGACTAACTATGATTTCTAACTATACCTTAATCAGTCTCAAAGTGTAGGTATAAATCATAGTTAGCCATCCTTAAGGGGAAGCAGTCTTTTTTAAAAAAAATATTTATTAAATTTCCAAAGATTAAAATACACAGTTCAAAAAGAAACATAATACACCAAAAAAGCAAGAAAACACACACACACAGAGAGAAAACAAAAAATATAAACAACCAAAAACAAACATATCAAAATTTCACTACTAATAACTTTTCTGCATCGGTATCTCTAGCCTATTTAACCTCTTTACACAAATTCTACTTCTAAATATCTGTATCTTAAACTTACATCTTTATCTAAATTATCTTGACTTCTATTTACAATTTGATCTCGTAACAAAAACATCCCTTAGGTTTTATGTTTACTCTCCAACTAGGAATACCATTTATTCCATTTTAAATAGTACTCGGTGTCCTCCCTCTAAGGGGAAGAGCCTTAAGGTGCAATTAACTTTGCATGTTCTATCAGGATTTGTTTTTTCCAGAACTGCTAATTTCACTGAATCTGAAGATGAAACCACAAAATTATATGAAGGGTTCTTGTCTGAGCTTGGTTCTTGGTTCATAGGGGATAATTTTGTGTTTTTTCCTTTATTGACTGTACTTTTATTGGTCAACATCCAAAATCAACTCCTGTCTGTCATAGGTATGTACCTTATATGTTGACCAAGCTTGAGGCTCCTGATTTTATTAGGGCATTGGTCGGAACCCTGACATCAAGCCAGATTTACCAAAACTACCAAAACTAACCCAAAACGACCAGGATTCCTGAGCCCTGGACATTTGGTTTCTTGCCCCCGCCTGGGGTGTGTGGAGAGAAACACAGGACACCATGACAAGAACACTCATTCCACCCATCATTCTCAGGATGAATATTTGGCTTATCATACAAATTTTAGCAGCAAATCAACAGCAAATCAACAAAAGATCTGCTACTACACCCATGAAATGTCAGCTAATTGTGCTATATTTTAATTGGTTTGTTTGTGATCTAACATGCAGTTCAGGCGTAGCTTTTAACTGTTCTGTATTTATCATTTCTGCATGTTCCATCTGGATTAATTTTCCAGGACTGCTAACTCACTAAATCTGAAGATAAACCCACAAAGATATATGGAGCAGAAGTCTATTCAACTTACTGAAAATAGCTGTTCACATTAGCTACTGAGTAAGAATCTATTTCATTTGCAGCCTGAAATCATCCAACATTGGGGATATCCCAGTGAAGAGTATGAAGTTCTGACTGGTGATGGTTACTACCTTCAGTTAAACAGAATTCCTCATGGGAAACACTGTCCACATAAAGAAGGTAGGTCAGTAATATGATATTTCCAGATATGAATTGCTTACATGTTGCATATATACTGTATGTCATTCAAGTGGTCATGAAAATCTCATTATGCCTTCTGGGGAGGGAACTACAAAACTGTTACTGTTTTCAGCTTTTAATGGAAGAGAGCTTCTGCTGGATTTTTTTAAAGGCATAGATAGTTGGCATGTGTATTATATTATCTTTCTACAAATAATTGTGCAGCGTGATGTATTATGATGGGTGGTTCAGTTTGAAAGTCCTTTGAATTTGTGGAATCAAATAAATGATGGGTTTCTCTGTGGCATCAACTCCACCTCTGTGGACTGGGTCCATGACCTTTGTGGCTCCTGCAGGTTCCTGGTGGAGCATGTGTGGCTGGATTCAGGAGATAGTTAAGGTTTCTCTGAGGGAGAGAGTTTTGCCACTTGACTTGAGATTCTGCTGGATTTTTTTAAGCCATAGAAACTTGGCTTGCATATAATATTACCTTTCTACAACAATTATGATATATTATGATGAGTGGTTCAGTCACCCATCCTTTGTCCTTTGATCTTGTGTAACCAAAGAAATTATGGGTTCCTCTATAAGGTAAATTACGTCTACAGTAGAGTGGGCCCATGCCCCTTCTGGATTATACAGGTGGAACCTGTGTGGCTGGATTCATGAGGTAGTTAAGGTTTCTCTGAGAGTGACAGTTCAATGCCACTTGCCTTAAAAGAAGTTTGGTGGTCTCTCTTTGAAAGGGGGCATTTTTTAATCTGGCCATTGTTCAGAATTTTCACTTAATTTCCAATCTTAGTCTAGTCACTAATTTTAAGAAAATTTGTTAAGAAAGTGGTAGGGAGTCCATTGCAGACGGTCCTAGGGGAAGTAAATTGTGTTCATTACTTTCAATCTTGTCCATGGAACAGATACCATGTTGATCATTTTAATGAATGGATATGGAGGTAGTGTATCTCTCTTTGTCCTTATAGACTCCTTGATGACATTTAATCCAATCAACTATAGTATCTTCCCAAACTAGCATCAAGTACTGGGAGTAGTAAGCATTAAATTGTGGTTATTTAATAAATAATTTCAGTTGAGTGTGTAGTTCCAGTTGGTAATCATGAGACGGGAACAATCAAGTCCTTGGTTGCCAAGTTTGAAATATTGCAAGGTTTGCTTTGTGTCTATATTTCTGTTTTTAATTCCTTTTTTAAACTTTGAGAGCTTATCTCTCAGATTGGGATGAAGTCTTTCACTTTGCTGATGATAGACAGTTGTACATTATTATCTCAGAGATACAGTTAGTGAAATTTTGAATTGATTCCTGGAGGGACTAGATGGGGCAACACAAGCTCAGGTTAATTTCTGCTGACAATTAGAATTGCTACTTTATGGGTTACCCATTAACTTTGATTCTGGAAGTTGGTCATTACAGGGTCAGGTTCAACCTGAAAAACTGGTTCATGATTTCTGCATCTAGCAGCCATCAGAGTAGTTACAACACTACATGGACGAGGAAACCTTTGCAACAGGGACCTGTTCACTTGAGAAACTGAATAGCATATGGTCTACCATACATTATGTTGCCTTTGAACACAGCTTAGAAGCTGCAAGTGTTGCACACTGTGGTAGTCTGATTGCTACTTATGTGTCATCTTACACTTGCTAGTCATCTTTCACTTGCTAGCGTAAGATGACACTGATGATAAGCTTGTTGCACAGGCTACCTGAGTGATTTTGGCTCCTAGAACTATTTAGACAATTGCCCAAGGAATTATAGCTCTGCAGTAATACAAGGATTTATAGATACAAAGGCACATTGAAAGCCTCCTTCAAATCCCTGGATATTGACACCACTTCCTGGGAAACCCTGGTACAAGATCGATCGACATGGCACACACTGATCCACCAAGGCTGCCAGACATCTGAGGACAAAAGAACAACTATAGCACAAGAGAAGTGAGCACTCTGCAAAGCCAGAGCTGTAATTGCTGCAACAATGGTGCCCACACCTGTCTACCCGACATGTGGCAGAATGTTTCGTGCCCGTATAGCTCTTACCAGCCAGCTGCGGACACATTGTGGAACAGCCCACAACCTGTTCAAACACAATGGCCAAAGATCATCATTAGTGTGCATATTTTGCCATTTGAATCCAGGTCTCTACAAAACATTAATGTCAGTGTGATGCTGTAAAGATAGTTAAACAAGGCAGAATGTATTTCGTCGAATAATACACTATTTCTAGAGGAGCATTGTACTTATAAATTACATACTGTATAATAAATAATGTGTTCTTGGATTCTTTTGCAGGGCCCAGACCAATCGTTTTATTGGTACAGGGAGATGTTGGATTACAAATCTTCCTAGCAACAGCCTGGGATTTTTCCTAGCAGATGCTGGCTATGATGTATGGATAATAAATAACAGAGGGACGACTTGGTCTAGAAGACACAAGGAATTTTCCATTGAGCAGCAAGAATTCTGGGAATTCAGGTAAGTTCCAAGGAGAGTTGATAGTCAAAATATTTGGTCAATTCTATCAATTTATTAGGAAAAGTTGTTTTAGGGTGAATGTAAATTAAGAATAAATTTATGTAATAAAATTTGCATATTGTCTTAACCAAATTTAAAATGGATACAATAAGCAATCAAAAAGTAGAAACCCATAAAAATAAAATATATTGTTTACCACAATATATTTCCACTCCCATTTTCTTAATTAAAAATCTTTTGGTTTTCTTGGTAAAATATGAATTTTAAATACAGAATATATTAAAGAAAGAGAAAAAAAGATATGTCCATTTCAATCTGTTTAAGAGATCATGGGTGCAGATTTTGAATATCATGTTAAACTAAGAATGAATATTATGTCAGACTAAGATTCTTGATCATCAAGAAATGAAGGATATGGAAAATATTTATTTCACACATTTCTTATACATGGCCATCTTATGACATTAGTACACTATGTGTACTAATTTATATTAGTTTATATTAGTAAAATATTCTTGTAATATTCCTCTTGCAATGAGTTAAATGCTACAAATAAAATAGACTTAAATGCGGTGTCGCTGAACAGCGGACTTAGGAAACAAGGATGGGAAGAAGGAACATTAATTTGTAATAAGGGCACCAGGTGGTGTGCTGATTCCATTGTTGTGAATTTTTGAAGTATAAGTGACAGGTTCTCAAGAAGAAGCCATAGTGGACCAAAAAGAAAGCTAGAAATGTTACAATCCTGCTTGTGTTCTTTGCTGTTCTGTTCAGCTTATTGGGTCACACCAGGAAGCTAAAAAGTTCTCTTCTTTGGATATATTCAAAGGTACATTATCTACTCACTTGATTCCAGTCAGTGATGTTTGTAAAGGAGAAGTCCCATTCTCAGCCCTTACCATGTGGTGGGTGCCACAGAATTCAATGCATTATCCTCTCCTTTTTAGCATCTACATAAGGATGTTGGTTGAGCTCATCTGTCACCATGGGGTGAGGTATCATCAATATGGCGATGATACCCAATTACATATCTCTCCCCCTGGTAAATTAAGCAATGCTGTGAACTGTAAGGATCTGGATGGGTACAGGCTTCAGCTGAAACCTAGCAAGAATGAGTGACTCTGGATTTTGGGGCCCAATGATTCCAAGTCTATGCCATCTTGGCATTGAATGGGATTGCACTGCCCCACATAGGCCCATTGTGCAATCAGAGGTTCATCCTAGACTCACGACTCCTATTTCTGCTCATGACTCCTGGTCAATGAGCAGGTGGCAGTCATAGCTAAGAGGGTATTTGCTCAATTTCAACTTGTGTGCTCTGCATATACTCACTCATGGCCTCATCACCTCAAGATTGGACTACTGCATTGTGCTCTGCATGGGGTTGTCCTTGGAGAATATACAGAAGCTTCAGCTATAGCATGAGCCTTTATGTGCACTGCCTAGAACAAAACACGTTACACTTTTGCTCTACTAGCTGCATTGGTTGCAGTTTGTTTGTATGTCCAATTCAGGGTCCTAGTTTTAACCCTCTAGACCCTCATGGCATGAGACTGGCTTGCCTGAGGGTCTGGCTCTCCCTTGTTCTATCAGCCTGCTCCATCAGATCCATCAGACAAGACATGCTGTGGGACCAGAAGACATGTCTTTGCCATGGCAACCTCCTTATTGAAAATGGTCTCCCAAGAAATTAGATTAGCTGCATCCCTTTGGACATTTCAGAAATCACTCAAGATCTGTTTATGTTATCAGGCTTCAGCTCCCAGGGAACCAGAAGCATACTTTGATGCCTCCATTGTTGAAGAGGCTATTCTTATCTTCCCTTTGCATATTTCTTTTATAATATTTATTTTTAATACGGATTTTTGTAGTTTTTTAAAAATATATCTGTTGTTTATTTCATTGTTGTACACCACTCAGAGTTGCTTCTTGTGAAATGGGTGGCTACACAGGTTTGATAAATAAATAAATGTTATATAATATAGGGCAGTGATGGCTAACCTTTTTGCCATCGCGTGCCAAAAGCGGGGGGAGTGCGGGGGGGTTGTGCACGTGAG
>JANHZT010038148.1:0-10136 GCA_032468215.1 Stegonotus admiraltiensis | reverse complement strand
CAGGGAAAAACAACAACAACAACAACAACAGAATTGCAGAAGTAACTGATAGGGGGAGACAAAAGAAAGAGCTGGTATGGTTTTCTCTGCTAGCCGGGAATCTTGCTGTAAGGTGCATTTACTGGAAAAATATATCCAATTATAGCAGTCCAATTACAAAGGTTCCTGCTGCGGTAATTAGCACCTCTCTGCATTTTTCAATCTTCAGAGCACCGCCAAATAAACTGGGTTTTTGTCCACGCACAGAAACACGGCAGGTTCAAAAATCACCCCTTGAAGCTTGAGAAAGCAAATAAGCGGTGCACCAAAAAAACGTTTTTTTCCCCCCAGTGAATGCTTCACCTCTGAGTAACTTCTAAGTAAGGAGAATCCTGTATCTCAACCGTCCCCAAAGCCTGGAACCTCACAAACATGTCGGTTTTGCAACCTCCACCGTATCTGTGTAGTAGACTAGGAAATCTGGGGTGGGGGGTATGTTAACACCCACACATCTGGCGAGGGGCAGGTGTGAGGGATGGTTGCCTTTGGTATAGGAAGCTGCTGAAAACCTGCAGGGATTCGTTTTGAGTAGAGCAGGCATGAAACTCACTTCCTCTTGAGTGAGGTTTCCTGTTTGTGTGTGGTGGCTGCCTCCCTTCAAAAATACAGTTAGTGCTTGCCGTAAAATCTAACCATCAGTGAATGTAGAAAAAATCAGGTTTTCCTCACCCAGACTCTTTGAGGCCCTTGCAAGAAAGAACAGAGGTTCGCAGGAAGAGTAAAAACCATGGCTACGAACCTGCCTTCCATTGAGGACCTGTCTACTGCACGAGTCAAAAAGAGGGCTGTGAAAATATTTACAGACCCCTTGCATCCTGGACATAAATTGTTTCAACTGACACTATAGCGCACTGCACACCAGAACACCTAGACACAAGGACAGTTTTCCCCCCGAACGCCATCACTCTGCTAAACAAATAATTCCCTCAACACTGTCAAACTATTCACTAAGTTTGCATTACTATTATTATTAGTCTTCTCATCATTCCTATCACCCATCTCCTCCCACTTATTACTGCATGACTGTAACTTTGTTGCTGGTATCCTTACGATTTATATTGATCGTTTCCTAGTATGATTTGATTGCTTATTTGTTCCCTATGACTGTCATTAAGTGTTGTACCTTATGATTCTTGACGAATGTCTCGTCTTTTTATGTACACTGAGAGCATATGCACCAAAGACAAATTCCTTGTGTGTCCAATCACACTTGGCCAATAAAGAATTCAATTCCATTCCACTCCACTCCACTCCACTCCACTCCACTCCACTCCACTCCACTCCACTCCACTCCACTCTATTCAAGAGCAATATAGACATTAATAATTGCAACAGAAAGGAGTAGCTGGAATGGTCAGGAGCAGTTTGGCCATTTCAACTACTGTTGGACTAACGTGGTCTTCCAGAATCCAAGTAGACCACAAGCAAGTTCTCCAAATCACCTGAGGGGCAGGACAAGAAGTCAAGAGTGGAAGCTCCTTAAAAGAGAGATCCAATCGAGAAGGAAGGAGAAATTATTTTTGGACGGTGAGAAGAATTAACCAGTGGAACAGCTTGCCTCCAGAAGTTGTGGGTGCTCCATCACTAGAGGTTTTCAAGAAGAGATTGGACAAGCATTTGTCCGGAATGATATAGGATCTCCTGCTTGAGCAGGGAGGTTGGCTTAGAAGACCTCCAAGGTCCTTTCCATCTCTTGTTATTCTGTTGAGAGTCAATCTGGTAAAGCCTGGTTAGCTAAATCCAGGGAGAATGAAGATGGGCCTGGAGTTGATTCTCCAAATCACCTGAGGGTGGGACAAGAAGTCAAGAATGGAAGCTCCTTATAAAGAGGGATCCAACTGAGAAGGAAGGACAATTTTCCTGATATGGAGAAGAATTAATCAGTGGGATGGCTTGCCTCCAGAAGTTGTGAGCGCTCCATGGCTGGAGGCCTTCAAGAAAAGATAGGGCATCCATTTCTCTGGATCGCAATAAGGTCTCCTTGCCTTGGGCAGGAAGGTTGGCCTAGAAGACCTCCAAGGTCCTTTCCGACCCTTTGATTCTAAGAAACAGCAAGGGTCGAACCATCGCAAGGAGAATCTGATTTTGTTTCCATAATTTAAAGCTAGAACTGAGTCACCTTCTGCTTTGGCAATATTCCTCAGCAGGCTTTGGTCTGGAAAAGAGCCACCATTCACTACAACATGTGCTTTGCCCCCGACAGTTTCCAAGGATATCATAAAATTGAGTTACGGACCCAGGATGTATTTATATGTCATTATTTAGCGAGACAACTAGAAGAACTGAAAACAGAACTGCTCAATTTATGATGGCTGCTGCAACACTGGCTATTGCGCAATATTGGAAAAAATTAATCCATCACTAAGTCTATGATGAGATGGTTGCCATGGGAGAATTGATGTATAAAACATGGGAGATGGCGAGATATGCCAGAAACCTTTCTTTCAATTTGGGAAAGGGTTACTGTAATCTTTTTTTGCAAAATATATTAAATCAAATTCTCCTTGTTTACCCCAGTATATTGTTGAAATCTCGACCTATTCTTGGACCTTTTTAATAGGCTGGTTAATTTTGCTGGGTTATTTTTTAATTTTTAGGTACTGCATTTTTATTCTCTATTATTGTTTTATGACATGTTTTGCAATGTTGCATATTTTATTATCTATTGCAACAAGTTTAAGAGGTGTGGCCTTTGATTCCCAGAATTCCCCAGCCAGGCTGGATGGGGAATTCTGGAAATTGAAGGCCACATCTCTTCAACTCCACAAGTTTGAAAAACACTGTAGCATTAGGATTTGATGAAGATGATGATAGAACTAGCAGATCTATCTAGTTTGCTTAGAGAAGGATCAATTACAATGCTCTCTATTACATTTATTGGTGACTGGAGTGGAAACTCCTTACCGACTTTTTGCTGGATCATTTGTGGCTGATGATTAGAAAATGTAACTTGTGGAAAGAGAGAATTATGATGTAGCTTTATGAACTTACAAATGCATTCATCACCATTGTCACAACGATTCTATTTCTGTTTCTATTTCTTACTCACTGCTCTTCCTTAGCGTTGTCTTCCTTTCACCTCGTTAACTTTTTTTCAATATAAATTATCTTAGAGAGAAAAAGAAGCGGATCACAATAAATTCTTCCATGAAAACGTTTTTGGTTTTTTTTTAATTTGGCAGCGTGGCTACAAAAGTAAAAATGCTTCCCCTCCTCGGGTCCTTTGTACAAATCTTCCATTTTCCCAAAAAATAAAAAGAATTTGTAGTTTCGATGGTGGGGAACCTTGGTCATAACCCAGGGTTCATCAAATTAAGAGATGGTGAAAGGGAGGGAAAAAATATGACTTTTGCTTTTCTAGGCATGAACTTTGTGGAATAAAGAAAGTGAGAAAAACCAAAGAAAACTACTTTATAACCAAGGAAAAGCATTGGATGGTTGAGGATCAGAATTTGATCCTTGGGGGCAGCTAGCATGGCTAAGATACTCGGGGCAGGCTTTCCAGTTCTGCCAGAAAACGGACTTTATTTTGCTAATTTTGCTTAGAGAACGAATCAGATCACTGATATAGCTTTGAGGGATACACATCTTGGCAACAGATCAGTGCTTCTCAATTCCCACCCTTGGGAACTTTAAGATGTCGGGCGGCCTTCAACTCCCAGAATTCCCCAGCCGGCACGAAAAAACATTTCCTCGAGCATCAAGGAAAGGGGTGTACTTCGTACCATGGGAAAGTTTTATCAGCACCCTCATTTCTGCTGCCCTTTGAAGCACATTCCCAATTTAAGTGTGCTTAATGTTGCTGCAACATAAAACTGGTGCGTAGGGAAATTCAGAAAGAATCCCCCTTTTTTTACAGCAGTGTTTTTCAACCTTGGCAAGGTTAAGATATGTGGACTTCAATTTCCATGGCTGGCTGGGGAATTGTTAGGAAATGACTGTTACCTAACAGGTTGGGTTGGCAATATATAAACCATCAATGTATGTTTGTATCAAAACTGCATTGTATAGCTTTAAGACTGTATTGCTGTATTGCATCATACTGGGTCCTGATTGGCTAGCTCTGTAGCCAATGTCCTTAAGAGGGAGCTAGAATCATGGCTTATTCTCTCTGCTGCTCTCTGCTGCTCGCTGTTGCTCAATGCTGTTTTTTGCTGTACTTGCCACTGTTTGCGAAACCAAAAGAACTGTGAATGACTAAGATGTATGGTAAGAAGACCTTGTTATTGGCATATCCGTAGACTGACGTTTTGATGATCTACTGCTTTATCTGTGTATGACCTGGACAGTTTATTGGACTTCGCTTTACTTTTTCCTAAAAGTAAAATCACAACTCAGTGTATCTGTGTGTTGACTGTGATTATTCATAACTACTCTCAGCCGTTTTCATGTGCACACCCTTGCTACTCAAAGGTTACTCTGTGAATTCCTTAAAAGTCGTTAAGCGAAACACTGCATCAGTTAAGTTAGGTGAATCTGGCCTCCCCATTCACACTTTGTTTGTAAGAAGGTTGCAGAAGATTCCTGGACACTGCAACTGTCGTAAATATGAGTCAGTTGCCAAGCATCCAAGAATTTTGATCATGTGACCCTGGGGATGCTGCGGCAGTTGTGTTGGAAGAAATGTTCATCTGGGTTCAGTTCCAAGTGGGAAGAAAGACACCGCAAACATGGAGACTGCTTGGAAAGATGGTTTAATGGTGGACAGGACCACGTGGGTTTTTTGGGTCCTGGGCAAAATGAGCACATGGGTGAGAGAGATAGATTTATACCCTCTCTTGGGTCCCGCCTTGGAGCTTCCTGTTCCTGTGGCAAGTTATTGGCTACTGTAGGTTTTCTGAGTCAAGCTTGGTTGAATCTTGCTGGGTGATGATGTAATGAATGGGCTTTGGGCAATTCTTATTATGGCTTAATGGCTTTGTCCTGGTTTGGATCTTGAGTGAGGGCTAATCCTATTATGTCCTGAGGGTGAAGTCTTTTGTGTTGTAGATAAGCTGGCCCAGCTTTTTGTCTTGTAAATAGCCAAAGTATCTGCTGGGGGCAGGGAGCTCGGGCTGTGTTTCTGTCATAAGATTTCTATTTCTCTTTTAGGGGAAATATTCTGCCTTTTTAATATTTCCTAGAATATTTCATTTTCCTGGGAGAGGGGTGGGTGCTAACTTCCCACAGCTGTAAATGTGAAAAACGGTCGTATGTTATTTTGTTCAGTGCCGTTGTAACTTTGAACGGTCCCTAAATGAACTATGGTAAGTCAAGGACTACCTGTACAAGATTTCTCCCGCTTTCCAACAGCTCCTACAAAAATCTTTCTTTCCATCCTGTCCCAAAGGTGCTTTTTCAGGAGGCAACTGGACTTTCTCGTTTTTTTGCTTTTGAAGACATTTCGCTTCTCCTCCAAGAAGCTTCTTCTGCTCTGATAGAATAGTGGGGAATGGAAGGATTTATACTCCTTGCAGACAGCTGGTCGCTTGCATCCTTTTAGAGGGTCCTTGAAGCACTTGGAGGTCTATCTGTGTCCTCAGGGTCACCTGAGTGGCGCTCCTGGTTCCTGTAGTCTGCAATTTTTTCCCTCTGGGAATCCATTCCTACTCCCACACCATTCCAAGGGCATTCGTCCCAAATTGCACAGCTAAGAGTCTGCAGAGATTCTCAGTCATCCAGGTCGTGGTTGTTCCAAAGGTGCTTTTTTTCTTTTGAATACGTTTCACTTCTCATCCATGGAGCTCCTGCAGCTCTGACAGGATCATTCTTTTTTCCATCCTCTTCAGCAGCATGAATTCTTTCTCGTTTTTTTGTTTTTTAGCACAAGGGTCATGCGAACCCTATGTAGGAATAGGAGACAGGGAGGTAAGGTTAGCCTAGCACAAGGCATGTTATCGGCGGATTAAATTCCATTTCTCTGCATGGGAGAAGAAACGAAATGAATCCGATTTCGCTGATTAGCAGAGCTGCATGCTAGCTAGCTAGAGGAAGGTGACATCATATTTATTTATTCTGAAACCATCTTCTTCTTGCTGGGTTTCTTTTTAAAAAGGCAGTTGGAAGCCCTTACGCCTGCCTTCCCTGAAGCTTTTCTCTGATTCTGAAAATCAAGTTAGAGGAAGCTTACAGGGCAGTTCTAGGTAGGCGTGTGACTCAGTGGAATTTGCTCCCAGGAAATTGGATATAAAGGTACAACTTTCTTTTAATGAAATCTGGCTGGGCCAATCACCAGGAGACGGTGAGTTCTAGTCCCGCCTTGAAAGCCCACTGGGTGCCAGTCACTGTTCTGCCCCAGCTCCGAATTTCCAAGGATTGTGACACACACCAACGGTCCTTTTCAAAGTTATAACGTACCAAGAATAAACGATGTCCGGCAAAGGTTGGCAACTAGCCCAGAAAACAAGATACAATAAGATACTCACTCTCCAACAAGCTCTGTAATAATTACACATTGTTTCCAGCAAGAAAATTACTAACTGCGTGGGACTTAAATAGGCTAACTCTCGAGGAGACCTCCTCCTGAGGAGCCACTCCTGCCTTTTGGCAGCCCTGCGTGCTTGAGCATTAAGGAGAGGTTCCTCCACTTGGCTCTCTCCACTTGAAGGAGCCTCTGGAGGTTTTGAAGGCCCTGGCTGAGTCTCTGTCTGGCACCACATCCTCTTCAGCCTCCTCGCTGTCCGATGCCAGCGCTGGCTGTGCCGGCGGCTGGTGCAACACCACAGCAGCCTCCTTATCGGGATCAGCCACGATCCGCACAGGCCGCTGGCGGGCCACAACAGTCACACAAACTCAGTCCAATCCACCTCACAGGGTTGTTGTTTTGGGGAAAATAGGCAGATGGCGGCGTATGATGTATGCCTGCTGCCTTGAGTACGTCTACTATTATATTTATAGTATTGCGTATTAAAGGTAGAATAAAAATCTATTAATTAAATGAACAAATACCGATAAAGGAGAATATTTGTAGCTCAGGCTTGAAAAGAGGGGTCCTTGTTTTTTTTTTAATTTTTAATTTTATTTTAATACAAACAACCCATCTTCCATTAAAAAGTGTGTCATCTGGGTACAAATGTCTTGTGCAATAACAATTAAAATTTACAGCCATATTCATTGTTTGTCTGTACTTAACTTAATACTGATATACATAGCATGTCTAATACTGTGACAATCCTCTTCTTAATTTACTTAATTCTATTGATATATTTTCTATATTTCACTAATCTACTTTTATTTCTAACTTTCATATTTATTCTCTAGCCATCGGTAGAATAGTTCCCATATAATATAATATTCAGTTTGTTCCTTCTCTTTGATTGCAAGCGTTAACCTATTCATTTCTGCACATTGTAATATTTTCCTAATCACATTCTCATCCGTAGGAATCTCTTCACTTTTCCAATTTTGTGCAAATCTTGCAGACATCATCCAGAAAACAACCAAGGTCAGAGAGCACCACGGGGATCCCTCAAATAAAAAAAAATATTAAATTATCCTATTTATTTACCAACATCATTCTTACATTTGCCCATATCTGTATGTGCAAAACATCCATTCTGGATAGAGAAGGGCGCTATGAGCATTTTAGCAAGCTTATTCTATGCCCCGGACTCTCACAAGAAGGGTGATTTTCTTGATGGCAGGGCTTTTGAAGGACTTGTCTTAAAAGCTTACAAAGTTAAAAATGCTACCTCATTAATTAGGGATGTCATTTTGATTAACTCAAAGGTTAATTGTTTGATGTTTGTAACAGACTAATCAGCGAAAGCTTGCCACGGTAATTTTGAGATAGATTCCTAAGTAGGGGTGGGATATTTTTCCACCGTGGCTTGTAAATGCACAGTGTGTAGCCCCTTCCGAGTCATTCCCAGACTATCTGAAGGATACTCAAAGGGCTACCCTGGAACAGCCTATCATCCTTCCTCAGGTGTTATTACACAAGCCACTACAGTGTGTTTGTGAAGAGGGAGTCTAGTGATTAAGGCATCAGGCTAGAAATTGGGACATTATGACTTCATGTCTCATTTTAGGCATGAAAGCTGCCCAGGTGACTTTGGGCCAATCACCAGGAGACAGTGAGTTCTAGTCCTGCCTTAGGCATGAAAGCTGCCCGGCTGACTTTGGGCCAATCAGCAGGAGACTGTGAGTTCTAGTCCTGCCTTACGCATGAAAGTAGCTGAGTGATTTGGTGCCACCAGGAGACTGTGAGTTCTAGTCCTGCCTAAGGCATCAAAACAATCCTGCCTTGCAAAGTTATTGTCGCATGGAAAAGAGGAGCATTTGTAACTTGGCTTCCTTGAATTGGCTAAAAAAAAAAAAGATGTAAAACGGCAGGATAAAACATCTAATAATAATAAAAAAGCCATTGTTTTTATTTCTTAGAAACCTGTTATTTAATCAAGCAATACATTTGTTTAATAATGTTTAATAATATTTATGTATTTAATAAGAATTGAGTAATGAAATTCTGCAAACAAATAACTGGAGATCTGCAAGCCAACCACTGAGGCCAGGGGAAATAAAATAATTCAATACAACTAGGCTAAGTGATTGCATCTGGCTGCAAAAATCAGGACGATCAAAGGGGGCAGCAGGGAGTTTTACTGTAGCTTAGTTCTGTTTCTGTCCGCTGCCCCCTACAACGGTGACCGCTTCTTTTTCCTCTCGAGGACGCCCTCTGCTGGCAGCTACCACCTCCGGCGGCAATCTTGATGTCTGAGCGCCCTCTAGCGCCCCTGATGGAAACCTTTCCCCCAGGTCTTCAGTGCTGCAGGACCGTCTTACGAATGCAGCTGCCTGACTGCAAGGCTCCAGAGGGAATTTCTCCAGAATTGCTGCTCTTTAAGACACTTTTGGATGTTTAGGCTTGGGGGGAAAAAGAAATCCCACCAGCCGATGGAAAGGAGGCCACACAGCAATTCTGTCCCCGCAGACTTCTGCTTCTAGGGGAGTGCTAGTACCGCAATTCCTAGAATTTCAATCCCATTTAAAGCTGTCTAGGGATCTTCAAAGGTTTAAACAAGAAAGTCCAGTTGCCTCCTGAAAAAAAAAGCACCTTTGGGACAACCATGACGTGGATGACTGAGAATCTCTGCAGACTTTTAGCTATGCAATTTGGGACGAAATCCCTTGGAATGGTGTGACAGTAGGAATGGATTTCCAGAGGAAAAAAATGCAGACTACAGGAACCAGGAGCGCCACTCAGGTGACCCTGAGGACACAGATAAACCTCCAAGTGCTTCAAGGACCCTTTAAAAGAATGCAAACGACCAGCTGTCTGCAAGGAATATAAATCCTTCCATTCCCTACTATCCAGTCAGAGCTGAGGAAGCTTCTTGGAATGAGAAGAGAAACATCTTCAGAAGGAAAAACAAGAAAAGTCCAGTTGCCTCTTGAAAAAAAGCACCTTTGGGACTGTCTAGGGATTGTGGGAGATGAAGTCCACCAAATTGTGGAAGGTAGTGTTTAAAGGTGCATGCTCTTTTCCAATCAGGCTTCCTGGGACTACATTTCCCAGAATCCTCAACCAAGTCACGCTTTAGCCCAAGCAGGAAGGATCAAGACAGTTTGAGCTGCAGTTCCCAGAATGGGAATAGTAACAGCAGTCGCAGCCCATCCTGGGGTGCCAGGTTGGGGAAAGATTCTTGATCCTGGCTTATATTTTTTATTTTGCAATGGGTGTGGGTGTGGGTGTGGGTGTGAGTGTGGGTGTGGGTGGGGGAGAGACACAAAAACATAAGTGGCAATCCGGCGCCTATTTCACAAAACTCTGTTGCACTTATTTCCGAATAGAAACACGTCTTTAAAATTGCACTTTATCACAATTAATTTTAGTCGCTTTTCTCTCACCGCCCTTCCACTTTAGACCAGGGATCTCCAACCTTGGCAACTTTAAGCCTGTCAGATTTCAACTCCCAGAATTCCCCAGCCAGCAAAGCTCTCCTGTCGGACTTCAACTCCCAGAATTCCCCAGCCAGCAAAGCTCTCCTGTCGGACTTCAACTCCCAGGATTCCCCAGCCAGCAGAGCTCTCCTGTCGGACTTCAACTCCCAGAATTCCCCAGCCAGCAAAGCTCTCCTGTCGGACTTCAACTCCCAGAATTCCCCAGCCAGCAAAGC
>JANHZT010038004.1:0-10144 GCA_032468215.1 Stegonotus admiraltiensis | reverse complement strand
ACCAGCTGGAGCCTCCGGGTGCTCTTCAAGGGGAGCCCCATGTAGAGAGCATTACAGTAGTCCAGGCAGGAAATAACAAGGGCCTGAGTGACTGTGCATAAGGCGTCCCGATCCAGATAGGGCCACAACTGGCAAATCAGGCATACCTGATAAAAAGCCCCCCTGGCCACGGCTGCCACATGGTCTTCCAAGGACAGCCGTGTGTCCAGGAGGACACCCAGATTGCAAGCCCCATCCGTGGGAGCCAGTGATTCACTCCCAATAGTCAGTGATGGTTGGAGCTGACTATATCAGGAGGCTGGAAGCCACAGCCACTCGGTCTTGGAGGGGTTGAGTTTGAGCCTGTTCTTCCCCATCCAGATCCATGCAGCTTCCAGGCACTGAGACATCACGGCAAGAGCATCGTAACTCACCCCGAAACCATGGATGATCTCACCCAGCGGCTTCACATAAATGTTGAACAGGAGGGGTGAGAGGACCGTCCCCTGTGGCACCCCACATATGAGGCACCTAGAGGTCGACCTCTGACCCCCTGCCAACACAAACTGTGACCAGTCAGAGAGAAAGGAATTGAGGAGGTACATAGACACAAATCTAGCATGGGGATTCATAGAGTCTGCAAAATCTAAAGTGGTGGCCCCTGTGCTGTTTAAAGAGAAGGATGGGGGGATGAGGCTTTGAGTGGATTTTTGCGGGATTAACGGTGTGTGTGTGTGGAGAATACCCAGCCCCTCCCCCTCATGAAGGACATGCTCAATCACCTGTCAAAGGGCAAAGTGTTTACCAAGTTGTACTTGAGGGAAGCCTACTACTGTATACGGATTAGGGAGGGGGATGAATGGAAAACTGCATTCAACTGCTCACTTGGCAGCTTCCAATTCATAGTGATGCATTTGGACTTCAGGGCCCACCCCACAGTCTTCATGCAGTTTATTAATGAGATTCTGCATGAGCACCTATTCAAGCGGGTTCTAGTCTACTTGGAAGATATTCTCATATTCAGAGAAATGCTGGAAGAGCACGTAAAGCTCGTCCGGCAGGTGCTGAAAAAACTGCTCGCTGCCAAGCTCTACCCAAAGCTGTCAAAATGTGAGTTTCATAAGACTTCACTAGACTACTTAGGATACCAGATCTCTAGCAATGGGATAGAGAAGGACACAAGCAAAGTTAAAGCCATTTTGGATTGGCAATGCCCAAGCACCTGAAAACAGCTCCAAATCTTCCTAGGGTTCGCCAACTTCTATAGGTAAGTCATTCCAGCTTTTGCAGAGGTGGCACTACCCTTAACCGAACTGTTAAAGATGTTAAACATGAAACAAGAAAACTGAAGCCATTGCAGCCACTCACGTGGATAATGGAATCCAGAACGTATAGACGTCAGTTGCAATATCTAATACAATGGAAAGGGTACCCTTTGTCTGACGCCACCTGGGTAAAAAGCTGGAATGTCAAAGCAGATAGACTGATTAAACAATTCCATGATAAATACCCAGACAAGCCAAAGGGGGTGGGGAAAGGGGTGGTTAAATGTAGATAATTCCCCCGGATGTTATTTTCTTTACAGGATATGTGTCTCTTCTGAGGCGAGCCTGCCTGTCATGCCTGGAAGCCATATTACCTGTGTGCCTTGAGGATCCAGGCCTGCCACAATCATACTGTGGGAAGTTGGGAGGGGGGAATGCATGAGTGAAGTAGAGATAGCCATAACCAATTTTTCTATGAGAAGTTCAAGGCCATGGTGTCTGGCAGCTGTGCAAAGAAGAAATTTGAGGATGTCTTCTGTTCGAGAAAGAACTGATTGGAGCTGTTTGGACATGCGGGAGATGTGGGCAAGGTCTTGAACTTTCTTGTGGGTGAGGAAAACCCGGAAGCTTTCAGATTCGGGTTTTCCCAGATGTGCCAATATGACATCCCTAATAAAAGTTAGCTTTGAGGAACTTCAAGCCTCGGACTTTGATTTCGTTGGGGGTGTTACTTGGAACCCTGACAGGAGGCTTCTGTGGGGTAAGCCTGAGGGAGAGAAGGAGATAGGATAGGGGAGGCTTCTGGGGGGCAAGGTTGAGGGAGAGAAGGGGATAGGATAGGCTTCTGTAGGGCAAGGCGAGGGAGAGGAGAGGAGAGGAGAGGCCATAGCTACTCATTAATTTTCAAGCTGTGTTGATTTATCAAGCCTGATTACATAGTGTCATAGCGGAGCACGGGTATTCAGCTAGTGTACTTATATAGTTAATAATTTTCCCTTCTGGCATATATACATTACAACTTCTGGAAGTCTCAGGAAGCTGCTGTCTTACGATGTGCATCCCTGTTCTAAATTGATTGGAAACAGTATTATGAAGCACCCTCTGCAAGAGTCAGAAAAGACATCAATGCCATCTTGTAGCATAACTCTGGTCCACAATTGAAGTCTGGCTTAGATCTGTGCAGCATTTTGAGTGGAAGGAGAATTGTTTATATTGTATTTTCCACAGATATATTCATTTCCCAGGGTATTTTTCTCAGTAAACACAAAATTCATTCTAAACTCTTTTGCTCCTCTATATGGTATTTAGGTGGTATCACTTTGATACATTCCCCTCACTTGTGCATGTCCTCTTAAACCTTTGGGGAAGAATTTTGCATGCTACTCATCTCTGGTTCCATCACTAGCATCTCCAGGCAGGTCAGTTTGAAAACTGCAGCTAAGTATTCTAAATGTATTAAGCTGTATGGACCAATGGTGTCCTATGTTCTCATTAGAAAAGGACCTGGCAGCCATTTAATGGCTACTTAACGTTTTGGGGAGGTCTGCAAAGAAGGAGATGAGGAATCAAAGCCAGCATACTAGTAGGTAAAATCAAATTGTCTGGTTTCTCATGGGAGTCAGAAAGTGTTGGAGTTTCTTTTTTATTGTGTTATGCTTAATTTTAGGGCCTATCCTGCTATTTTTGTGCATTTCCTGCCTTAGAAGTGTAGCAGATCACATGGCTGGGACTGTAAAAGAGGAGAGATTCAAAAAAATAGTTTGACAAATACATGCATTTCATGAGTTTTAGTGCCTTTTGCATTCAGAAGTAATAAAGATGGCAATGTGGGCTGTCATTTTTGGAATTCCTGTCTATTTGTTTAAATCTCACGAGCTTAAGAAATCCTCCCTAAATTTCCAGCTTTCTCTGAAGCCATGCTCATTGACAGTTGCTGAATTCTTGTCCAACACATTTGGATGACATGGACATATCTGATAGGCACAAATAATTCAAGGTTTTTTTCTGAAGTGACTTGCAAAATCCAAGTACAAAAACTGAATTGAATAACTGGAATTGTATCTTCTTTTTTTGCATAACTTTTTCTACAGTGCAATTCTTTTTTGTGAGTAGAAAAATAGACAACTGTGGAATTTCTCCTATCCTTCAAAGAAAAAAATTCTATTCAGAACTGAGACAGATCATAACATCTATCCTTAAATAGTATATAATCATTGACTTGGTCACCAGGACAGTCAGCAGATTGTAAAATCATAAAACATATTTTTTCTGGGAGAATATTAATGTAACATAGACATTTGGTAGAAAATCATGTGTGTTAAAAATCTGTTCAGTTGTTCTTATAGCTAATATAGAAAGGCTGACTTTATGATGAAGTTGATTCCTGACATTACTTCTAGCCATTCCTTCCATCTCCCTCTTCATCTGCTATATGATTGATGTTAGTTTGGAATTTAATTGCTGTTGGTTGTTTTCCCCAAGTTATTTAAATTAATCATATCAACATAAAAAATGGGGGGGGGGAATGAAAAAAGAAATCCAGAAAGGATAAACAAATGAATGTAAAAAGTTCAATATTAAAATAAATATTAAATTGGTTTCTTTTCTTTTTTTCTTTTCAAGCAACAGTAAAATTTGGATGAAAAGCCACATTGCCCCAAATGGACTGGATGATTAAGTGGGGTTCTTGTGTGTGAATGCAAAGGACTCTCTGTTGAGGCATTTGTTCACATTTCTTGAGCAACATATATACATGGAGGAGACCCAACTAAGGAAATAGATCAGCCACGGTGATAAACTGTCAAAATAACAAATTAACCATTAGTTTGCTGGAAGTTTAGCAACAGTGAGATGGCCACATGGTTGATTAATCTTTTCTTTTTACTGATAGTAAATAACTTGACAGGAATGACTTGGAAGGTCATAAAAATAAAGTAAGAAATACATAAGAAAAATAATAATAGCAAGGAAGAGGAGGACAGAACATCCCTAAACATTTCCATTTCTTTTAAGTGCTTTTAATCACTTGAGTTGGGTTTCTATATAGCCTACAGCAATATCAACATATGTCACTTGAACTAAAACTATAAATGTAAAGGTTCCCCTCACAAATGTGGACTAGTTGTTCCTGACACTAGGGGGCAGTGCTCATCTCCATTTCAAAGCCAAAGAGCCAGTGCTGTCCGAAGACGTCTCCATGGTCATGTGGCCGGCATGACTAAATGCCAAAGGCGTACGGAACGCTGTTACCTTCCCACAAAAGGTGGACCCTATTTTTCTACTTGCATTTTTTATGTGCTTTTGAACTGCTAGGTTGGCAGAACCTGGGACAAGTAACTGGAGCTCACCCTGTTATGTGGCACTAGGGATTCAAACCGCTGAACTGCCGTCCTTTCAATTGACAAGCTCAGCGTCTTAGTCACTGAGCCGCTGCATCCCTTAAAAAAACCCTATAAAACCACAATATGATTAACATACCTTATTTAAAACAAGATGTACAAAATATTATAATGGTCCAATGTTTTACTCACTATCAAATTCCATCCTCTTTCAATAGTATAAAATATCAGTGTTGTGATCCCTCACTGTACTATTTCATGTCTAGAAGGTACATTTTCAACAATGTCTGGAGTAGTTATTTTGGTGTCTGTTGGTGTCTGTTGCATGTCAACTGAAGAAAAGTTGTGGATGTATGGCTCCATGTTGGCAGGGACTGAGTATAACAATCCTAACAAATCTGAAAGAGATATGGAGGGTTTTGGTTGAGACCTTCAGGTAGAGGCACACTAACGGGTTCAGTATGAAACATCTATTTAGTAAGAGGAGTCATTCTGACTGCTTTCAGAATCAGAATGATCTGCTTCAAGATCAGAACAAGCCAAAACAATGCCCCTTCTCATGGAGAAAAAGAACAATGCCCCTTCTCACTTTCAGAAAAGGGATATACAATTAGAAAGAACCATCCATTCACATACTGCTTTTCTCTAGTAACTACCCTCAGAAGATGCTTCTATTATTTGAAGATTTGCATATCAGTGGCAGGCAGATTTGATGAGCATGTAAATTAAATGATGATTTGCCTAGTATTAAACCAAGAATAATCTAGGTATCTTACTCGACAAAGTTGGGGAGGACTGGGCAATTTCAGTGAATGTTGCTATCAGCAGAATTCTGGAATATAGGCGTACAACTGGAGGTGAAATAGAAGTACAACACTACAGAGATTTAGATTTTATTAAGTACCAGAAAATATTTGGACACAAACTCCCAAATATGCTTTCCCTAAGGAGGGAATAGGTTGCATTCCACATGCCTGAAAGTTAAGATAACAGAACAGACTCAATAACAGAATTGGAAAGGATTTTGGAGGTCTTCTAGTCCAACCCGCTGCTCAAACAGGAACCTCTATGCCATTTCAGACAATCCCTTCTTAAAAACCTCCAGTTTTGGAGCACCCACAATTTCTGGAGGCAAGTCATTCCACTAATTAATTGTTCTAACTGTCAGAAAATTTCTCCTTAAAAGTTCTCCTTAAAATATATACAGGAAAGCAGTTTTAAAGCAATCCTTGGGGAAAAGATAAGACTAGCTAGGAACAATCTAGTTTCAGTTTCCAGTGGGCCAAAAGGATGAGGGGAAACATGTTTTTGATATGCAAGTGGGATAAGAACAGAAATAGAGCATAACAGGAAGGGAGGGAGGGATAGAGGGGCCATCAGACACATTTTCGAAAACTTAAGTTTGTGTATTTGTTTCTATATTATTATTATTATTATTATTTTATTTTGATTTATATGCTGCCCTTCTCCGGAGACTCAGGGCGGCTTATAATGCATTAAATGTATATAGCCACCCATCTTATGTGCATGACTGTGGGTGAATTATAAATGATCAAGGCAAATATTAAAACAACAAAAAGAACAATACAATGGTTTAAATGGAAGAAAAAGAAAAGCAGATAGGAAACCATTATAAATATTGAATGCTGGAAGCCTAAATAATAAAATTGAAGAACTCAATTTTAAAAGAGGTGATACTAAGGAATCTTTTTAAAAGCTTGACTAATTGTGCACTGAGTATAGAATGGTTTCATTAAAACAGGGATCACAGATATAAGGTATAAGCAGAAAAAAAAATGAATCAACAAGTTCTCCATCAAAGATTAGACTGACTAAAGAATGTACAGGTAATCCTTGATTTACAGTCAATCATTTAGTGACCATTCAAAGTTAACAATGGCACTGAAAA
Organism: Stegonotus admiraltiensis; assembly: GCA_032468215.1. NCBI lineage: Eukaryota > Metazoa > Chordata > Lepidosauria > Squamata > Colubridae > Stegonotus > Stegonotus admiraltiensis. The sequence goes on along the minus strand of JANHZT010038004.1, from coordinate 3,653 downwards.
AAATCACTTATGACCATTTTTCACACAAACATTGCAGCATCCCAATTGTCAATTGTTTTGATGCTTGGCAACTGACACATATTTTAATGGTTGCAGTGCAGGGGTGAAATCTAAAATTTGTTACTACCGGTTCTGTGGGCGTGGCTTGGTGGTGGTGGGGTAATGTGGGCGTGGCGCTTTTTTTTTTTTACTTTTAAAACCATTTTTTCTACAACCTCTTCATCTAAGAGGTTGTAAAAAAATGCTTTCAAAAGGCTCTGACAATCAGGGAACTCAGCTTGGATTGTCAGAGCATTTAGAAGAAAAAAACCCTTTTTTTCTTTTAAATGCCTTTGACGAGCTGCGCGATCATCAGAGCTTTTTTTTTCACTTTTAAAAGAATTTTTTAGGCCGAAATTGTAGAAAAAATGCTTTTAAAAGTAAAAAAAAAGCCTCTGATGATTGCGCGGCTCAGCTGGGCAGGGGTGAGTGGGCAGGGATGTTTGCTACTGGTTCTCCAAACCACCCGCCTCCATCGCTACCGGATCAGGCAATCCAGTCCAAACTGGGAGCATTTCACCCCTGTTGCAGTGTCTTGGGATATTGTGATTTTGTGACTTTCTGACAAGCAAAGTCAATGGGGAAGTCAGATTCACTTAACAACTGTTTTACTAACTTAACAACTGCAGTGATTCACTTAACAACTGTGGCAAGAAAGGTTGTAAAATGGGCCACAACTCCCTTAACAACTGTATTGTTTAGCAACAGAAATTTTGGGCTAAATTGTAGTAATATGTCAGAGATTATCAGTACCAGATTTTTCTTTGCGCGCATAAATGAGGATTGTCTGGATCCAAAAGTGGTTTGCTGTGTTCTAGACTGAATTCTCTGAGAAATGCATTGTAAAATTGACTAGAGATTGAAGATTCTCAGAAGAAATTAATAGAACCCAAAGCTCAATTTGTAACATTTATTTGTAAATATGTTAGGGAGTTTGTAATTAACATTAGTTTAAAATATATTTGGAATAATGAGGGTTTTCTATATTTGCCTTTCCCCCCCTCTTCTATTTTATTCCTTTTCATTTAGTATTCCTTTTCCTACATGTTCTTAACATTTCTTTTTTCTTATAGTTTAGTATGTATTCATTCTTATTATTTTATTAAAAGCTTCATTGAAATCATAACATTAGTATAAAATATGGAGGCAAAGCCTAGCTTGTACTGTGTGATGAGTTTGAGCTTATTATTCCTGGGAAAGGGGATAAGATCCTTGTGCTGTCATTGCAGTCACCTAGGTTTTAGAGTCATGTCTTGCCACATTGTTGGATCTTATTTAATTCTGAATGAAGCTCAGGAAGCTATCACTGGATCTATATTGCTGGACAATTTTCACCCAGTCTCAAAGCTTCCCTTTTTAGGGAAGGTTATTATAAGGTTTGCAGTTTGCAAGAAATGGATTATCTGGATCCTTTCCAGACCCTCAATACTGTATTTTTTGGACTATGAAATGCTCCGGACTATAAGACACACCTACCTTTTGGGAAGGAAAACAAGAAAAAAAAAATCTGCCTCTGCCTCCTACTATCCATCCAGTATTCATCTGGCCTGTTTGCCAGGAGCTGTTTGCAGCAGCCCATTTGTGGTGGCCTGCCTTTTGCCACTGCCTGTTTGCGGCCGCCACTGCGGCCCATTTGCCATGGCACATTCGCCGCTGCCCGTTCACCCCAGCCTTTTCTCCACTGTCACCATGGCACCGCAGAACAGCTGATCGGCACCACAGCAATCCCCCCCCTCCGGCAATGTTTGCTGTATAAGACGCACAGACATTTCCACTCACTTTTGCAGGGGGAGTGCATCTTATACTCCAAAAAATATGGTATATCCAGAAGAATTGGACCCTCAATTTTTTTCTCCTATTTTTATGCCAGGCAGGATACTTTTCTTAAATTTAAGATGAAGGTGCATAATAAAGAGTGCAAGATTTCTTACTTGTGTGTTCCTTTTAATGTTTGCAAAGGAATAGAGTGCCAATAGAAGAGAATGAATTAGAATAGGGTAGTATCCCTCTCCTACCTATGTTCCTTTTTAAAATGGGATCCTGTAAATTTTTTATTCACATAACATCTTCCAGCCAAATCTCCCATGTCAGAATGTAATTCCAAATAAGTGATATTTGAGGATATTTCTGGGGAAATAATGCGAGAATAGAACAGAATAGAACAGAAATAGAAATCAAATCAAATCAAATCCTTATTTCTAGGTTGGATCTCTCCTTGATTAGTTTCCGTTCATTGCTTCTTGTCCTGCCTTCAGGTGCTTTGGAGAATTGGTTGACCCCCTCTTCTTTGTGGCAGCCCCTCAGATATTGGAACACTGCTGTAATGTCACCCTAATCTTTTTCATTAGACTAGACGTACCCAGTTCCTGCAACTGAAAATGAAAAAAACAGGAAATGAAGAAGAGTTGAACACAATATAGCTTTCTCCTTTGAAAGTTTTAGTACATTTGTACATGTACATATTGATCTCAGTTGATTAATTAACCTCTTGATTTCTTTAATTTCTTTTATTTCTAAGCCACTCAATTGCCAAACAATTTTGGGCAGCTTACAGCATTTAAAACAATAAAAAGCAAACATTACATGAAAATGTGTTGCACAATTGTATACAGGTAGTCCTTGGCTTACAACTGATCACTTAGTGATCGTTCAAAATTACAACAGATTCCCCCCAAAAAAGTTACAAGCCCTTCTCCCGAAGGACTCAGGGCGGTGAACAGCCAGGAATAAAAACATACAGTACAAAATGTAAAAACCGTTAAAATTAAATTAAATTAAATTTGGCCCATTTTTAAAATCCCATTTAAAACAATACAAAAATTCTTAAAATCAGAGTTTAAGCCAGCCCTGCACGATGGATTTCCCATGCACCATCCCATTGGACATAAATTTGAAGCTCAATGGACCTCATGTTGGGGAACAAGAGCAAGCCACACATCCTTTGCCATATGGTGGTGACCCAGAAACGGCCACCATTTTGTTCTGCCCACTTCGGGTGACCTGTCAAAATCATGGCCTTGGGATAAACTGCTTTGTTCTGCTGCCTTACCGGAAGGCATAGAAAGCTACTGTGTATTTCTGGTTAAGGCAGTAAAGTGGAGTGGTTTGACTCCCCTATCTATCTTCCTCCCCCCCCCCCCACATATCCTCCAGGCTCCCCCCCCTTCAGCCCAAGTAAATAAACCTAGAAACCAGTAGAGCAGAAACAACTGGACAAGGAGGGCAATTTGGTCTACTCCTCACAGCCACAGGGTCCAGCAAAACTCAACTTACCATTTTGTTTCTTGCAGAAGAGCCTGACCAAAGCAAGGCAAGACTGGGCTTTGTTTGCGAAGCTTCTGGCTTCATAGCAACCTCATGCCATTGTTGACAAACAAGTAGTACTTCTCACAAGACTGTAGGAGGCTCCATTTTTAAAAGAAGCTTCCACAAACTCCACAAACAAACAGTCTTCTACAGTGTCACAAGTACTACTGCCTTAGAAGCCCTTGGGTGTCCTGATGGGAAGTAGGGCTCAGCCTATAATCTGTAACTGCCCTTCATGTGCGATCTCTTATGATGACTGGCTTAAGAACAGAACAGAACAGAACAGAACAGAACAGAACAGAACAGAA
>JANHZT010037871.1:0-10150 GCA_032468215.1 Stegonotus admiraltiensis | reverse complement strand
CAACCGGTTCTCTGCCCTAATGATTTCTTCCAACAACCAGTTCACCAAACTGCTCAGAAAGTTAACAACCGGTTCTCGTGAAGTGGTGCGAACTGGCTGAATCCCACCACTGGATAAGATCCTTAGGACTGTGAGCTTAACCATTTGTTCTTTAGATCCATGCCCCTTTTGGCTTGTGAAAGCACCCAAGTGGTGTTATGTGAGTGGGTTCTAGCAGTAGTGAATTCTTTTTGAGGGAAGGAGTTGTTCCTTTACCTTTTCAATAGGCCTTGGTTTGCCTATTGTATTCTTCTCAAGAATACATAAATGACTAATAAAAAGCACAGAATCTAATAGTTGCACAGAATCTCACAGTTGCACAGTGAGAAGCAAAAATGGAAAGAGCCAAATTAAAGGAAATTAATGAGGAAAGTGGTTTGCAGAAGTAACATAATTATTGTATTAGTATTTAATATTGCGATCTGGAAAGCACAGTGAAGTAATTGTACTACTGCTGCTTCCATCTCCAACAATATAAGTTGATAATAAAGGAACTGCCACAGAATTCATGGCCAATCATCACCAATGACATGGGAATTAAAAATCCACATAACACCTTTTCTGGGGCTTACATTTAATTTACTTGCCATCAGCAATAGAAACATAGCCCTGGCAAAGTGGATTTTTCTTGGGGAGAAATTAATTACTCCAACTGTCATCCAAACTACCAAATCTCCTTTGTGTACAACATTGCAGTGAATGGCCAGCCTCAGTTCATACAGAACTGTAGGCACATTCAGTTGTGATCTCTGAATCACAGTTTTGGACTAGAAATTAAAAGAGCAAAATCCACACATACAGACCATTTGCAGATAATCAGTCTCATGACACTGATAGATGGGAACAGAGATGGAAGCATTACAGGTAATGCTTGACTTACAACCATTCATTTAGTGACTGTTTGAAGTTACAATGGCACTGAAAAAAGTGGCTTACGATTGTTGCAGCATCCCTGTGGTCACATGATCAAAATTCAGATATTTGCAACCGGTTCATATTTATGATGGTTGCACTGTCCCAGGGTCATATGATCACTTTTTGCCACCTTTTGACAAGCAAAGTCAATGGGGGGAAGCCCAGTTCACTTGACAACTTAACATCTGCAGTGATTTGCTTAATAAGTGTGTCAAGAAAGGTTTTAACATGGGGCAAAGTTCACTCAACAACTGTGTCACTTAGCAACGGAAATTTTGGTCTTAATTGTAGTCCTAAGTTGAGGTCTACCTGTACAACATTTAACTTCACTAAGAAATTACTAAAAATTTGATTATATAGATGAAATTGATTTATACTTCACAAAAAGGCACAGATAATTAATGACTGTAAATCCTTTATGGACTTTTTATTGAAAACAGAAAAAAATGAACATGTGATACCTGGATTTGGTGATTAGAAAAGATAGAACATACAAGAAAGGAGTTATAATATAACTAAAGAAAGAAAAGATAAAATAGAAATGCATTTACAGTATAACTGCTATAAAGATCAGAAACCATTCCCTTATATCTCTTTATTCTTTTCTTTTTCTTTCTTTCTTTTCTGGCCCTTCTCTTTTATTTCCTACTTATTTCCTTATTATTTTTCTTCACTTGCCTTTAAATTTGTATAGCGTTTGTCCTATAAAAGATCTCTTCAATTAAAAAAAACCCCATTTTTTTTAAAAAAAGGAGAAAATGATACTACCTATGAACACATCCACCATACTGGTCATCTCTAATACCTCTTGCCTTTCCTGGTCGGTACTGTAAGAATGTGTGAATGTGCTAATGCTTAATCAGTTTTAAACATCCAACCTTTAGCCGGTCAGGATCCAACTCCTGGCAATGGGCAGAGTTAGCCTGCAACACTGCATTCTAACCACTGTACAACCACAGGGACCAGTATTCAAGTTTATCAGATCCTTCTTTATCTTGAGCCTATCTTCTGGAATGTTGGTTATACCTGCCAGCTTCTATGTATTTTATATGTATGTATTTCATGTATTTTTATTCTTTAACGGTGACAATCCATGTGTACTCCTATGTCTGTACATGTAAGAATTAGGAAGACATCATTTTAGTGCTAATTCAGCATTCTTTAAAAACTTCATCTCAGTATCAGCTGCATGAACCTTTGAATCCAATGCCAGCTCAGCATTTTAAAGTCATATATAATTCTCAGTAAATTAGCATTAGACAGTTTTCTGTATGAAAACTTAGCCTAAGGCTATATTTGTTAATAAATAGCAATGGGTATGTGGCATTAAATGCTTTTGTTGTTCATGACACCTTGTCATTGCTGTATGCCTTATTACTGAGTTATTGCTAGTAAATTAACTTACATTAACTTGCAATAAATTTGAGTAAAACAAGATTTTGGCAATCAGAACTCTTCTTTTTCAACATTATACACAGGTGTATTAGATAATGAGACATGTTCAAGACTTAAAGAAGAACAGATTCCTACAGATTGTAGTGTAGCACATAGGTTCTTTATTTAGAGACCTTAAGGATCACATGTAGTTCCTGTTTGTACCTATTTAGCTTTTTATTGTTTATGGAAACGCTGGTCAAAACAGTAATGACAATTCGATGGTCATTCTGATGGAATAAAGAGGGAGGGAAAGATGTGGTCCTTCTAATACATTAGAGTCATTTTTGCACCCTCATTTATACTAAAAGCATCAACAGAATAATTAAACCTAGTGAGGATGAGTAGTTTCAGTTAAGAGAAATGGTCTTGTCACAAGGTTATACTGACATGAGATTTCCTGCTTTAGAAATATTATTTTTGATACATATTTAAATCATAAGTCTCACTAAAAGGCCTTGGATCTGGAGTTGTATGATCTGAATAAATAACATGGAAAACACTATGATCAGAGGTGGTATTCAGCAGGTTCTGACCAGTTCTGGAGAACCTGTAGTGGAAATGTTGAGTAGTTCAGAGAACCAGTAAATACCATCTCTGACTGGCCCCACCCCCATCTATTCTCTGCCTTCCGAATCCCAGCTGATTGGGAGGAAATGGGGATTTTGCAGTAACCTTCCCCTGAAGTGGGATGGAAATGGAGATTTTACAGTATCCTTCCCCTGTCATGCCTACCAAGCCACACCCACCAAGCCATGCCATGCCCACCAAGCCACGGTCACAGAACCGGTAGTAAAAAAAAAATAAATCCCACCACTGATTATGATGTACTGTAAAATCAATTATTGGTCTGGCCTAGCACTGCTCTTTTTACATTCTTGGCATCGAAATACATGTGGCATCTTCAAAACTATGCCTGAGATTCTTGAGAGAATCATGGTAGCATTTTTTAAAAAAATAATAAATGTGAAACTTAATATATAGCCACAGGGTAAACACTGATAGGTGACAACATAATGATTCACGTTATTGATATAATAACTATTGCATTAGTTTCTAAACCTTACGTATTATTTCTTGGTTTGATTTATTCTTCCCTTTACATAAATATCTGGGGAATAGAATCCTTAGACTGACATAAATTGATTAACATTTATTGCCTAAGATATTAATCTTGAATATACTTTGGCCACTGGACAATTGGTCAATTATCTATGGTGGTACTTCCTTCAGAAAATGAGCATTAATAAGATTGAATTATAAGTGGGCTTCATAGAGAGATCAATTCTAATTCTCAAATTTCAGAACAGGCCTATCAAGGCAAATATTAAATATTTACTTATTTGTTAAATGTATCTCCTGTCTGTCTTGCCATGGGGCTACTCTAGGCAGCTTACAATAATAAAAAGGAAAAAATGAAAAGAGTGTAAACAGGATCCAATCAGTCAGTCCCCGGGACCACAGGTTTGTTCTTCCAAGCTTTCAGACTCATTCTGGAGCCTACCCTCAGGGAACTTCTCAATCTCCAGGACACATCCTATAGAATTAAGAAGAGCAACAAACCTCTGGTCCTGGTGACCAATTCAGATTGGATACTGCAACATTATCCTGCGACATGTATACTTGCTTTCGTTTGCAAAAGTGTAAACAGAACTGAAATAAAATAATGGCAATAAAATAAACAATGAAAAAGAACACAAGAATACATCAATATGATAACCAAAGAAGATCCACAGGGGGAAGGGGGGAGAGATGGAGTCTGCCATGAATCCAGCAATCACCTTCAGTATAGAACTCCTTCACTTGTTTTGCAGGTCAATGAGCAGAGGTTTTGAGGAAGAATAGGAATGTGGAGGATGTTCTCAAGGGCTTGAGCTTCTGCTCTTCTTCTGGATCCTGATAGTCAGAGTCCTTTGACCGATGAGATCTGAAGTAGTCTCTCTCTGGTGGCATGATAGGATAGGTGGTTCATCCCAGTGGGACGAAGTGGTTAGTGGAACAAAGTGGTTAGTGGGATGAAGTGGGTCATCACAAAGCCTGGACCTATGCCTTTAAGGGCTTTAAAGGTCATAACCAAACTTTTGAACTGCACTCAGAGGCAGAGTGGTAGCCAGTGAATATATCAATGTGATCCACTTCCATTAATTTCATTAAGAAACTATTTGCCAATATGTAAGTGAAACATATCAATCTGGATAGAAAAGACTATTAAGATGTCGTCTACTACTACTACTATTACTACTACTACTACTACTACTACTACTGTGTTTTCCCAAAAATAAGACCCTGTCTTGTATTTTTTTGAACCCTGAAATAAGTGCTTGGCTTTATTGCCGTGCACTCAAAAGCCCGATTGGGCTTATTTTCAGGGGATGTCTTATTTTGGGGGAAACAGGGTACTACTATATTTAAGATTTAATCTTCAATTCAATTCACAGTTTGGGGTTGCTAAAAACTTCACAGTTTTGCTTGGTATTGCTTGGTGTTGCTCCAAGGGCTCCTATTACTATTGGTACAACCATTGATTTCTTCCTCCATAGTTGCTCAACTTCAATGTGCAAATCATGATATTTTGTTTTTCCCCCTAGCTGTTTCTCTTCCATTCATGCATCAACTGGTATTGCAATATCAATGAACCAGACTTTTTTCTTTTCCATAATAGTTACATCAGGTGTGTTGTGGGCCTGATGTCTGCCTGTTTGGATCTGAAAGTCCCACATTTTCAAGAACTTTGTCAATTGTTCCCAGTAATTTTTTTCCTGCATTTAAAACCGAACTTCTGGCAAAGCTTCCAATGTATAATTTTAGCAACTCAATCATGATGTTGTAGATCATGGGTGTCAAACTCGCCACATCACATTGCCATCACATGACATTTTGTGATGTTTTTCCCATTTGCAGAGCTGGGGTGGGCGTGGCTTGTGCATGATGCATCTGGCCTGTGGGCCACCAGTTTGACACCCCTGTTGTAGATAATCAGTCTGTGAGATTTTGCTGCAGCCACTGAGAAGGTGATTCACTGTTTCATGTTTCTCATTGCATAAGCGACATTTGCTGTTGTTTTTGACATGTTGTTATTATTATTATTGCTGTTGTTTGTAGTAGTAGTAGTAATACTACTTTAGACAGAAAGACTTTTAGACTTTTAATCTGGAGATGCAGTATTTTTAAAATAACAGAAAGTAAGTCAGAATAGGTCAGATTTCCATGTGAGATGCTCTCCAGAAGTATTGGAATACAGTCAGAGGTGGGTTTCAGCAGGTACTGACCAGTTCTGGAGAACCAGTAGCAGAAATTTTGAGTAGTTTGGAGAACCGGTAGTAAAAATTCTGACTGGCCCCACCCCCATTTATTCTCTGCCTCCCAAGTCTCAGCTGATCAGGAGGAAATAGGGATTTTGCAGTAACCTTCCCCTGGATTGGGGTGCGAATGGAGATTTTACAGTATCCTTCCCCTGCCATGCCCACCAAGCCATGCCCATCAAGCAATGCCACGCCCATCAAGCCACACCCACAGAACCGGTAGTAAAAAATTTTGAAACCCACCACTGAATACAGTGCCTATTATAATCAGCCAGTATGGTTCATACTAGAGATGGTCAGAGCTGTTATTCAGTGTAGCTGGAAACCACCTGGTTGTTAATAGCTGGAATAAGATATTAGCTGGCACAATAATCCTGTGTTGGATTGAGTTAATTGGCATTGCATTAATTCTGTGCTAAAGTGGCACATCCCTAAATAATGCTTACTCACTGTTTGCTTTTTTTTTTCTTGTTTTGAAAAAAAATGAGAACTCTAACTGGAATTTTCCAGTTCATTAATTGCCTGGCAAAACATATGAATGTGATCAGAACCAAACTCATTTAAAGTATGTGGAGACTGAGTTTAAGATTAAAAGAAACATTACTAAGAAAGTTACATGCTCTCACAAATAGTACACAAATAGTAGCACCTCTATGGTTTTTGTCCTGATAGCAGGAAAGGAAAAGAAGGAAGTATTTGATTCTTCCAGTAGGAAGAAAATGGAAGAAGAGAACACAAGACTATCAGTGTGCCAATCATTAAATGCAGAAACAAAACAAAGAGAGGAACAAACAGCAAGTTCCTTGCTTGCTATCCATCTTTGCCTATGAAGGGAGGAGATAATACCTAGTAAATGACATCACATACATCATGACATCACTGTACAAATGATGCAGATTACAAAATTTACACCACTTGCATGATGACATCGGGACACAGATTACAAAAAGAAAAAGTTTGTGCTCGTCTATTGAATTAGGAATCTTTTATGCAGCACCAGAGTAAACTCAGTGAACATCATCCAACAAGACAAGAGATTACTGATAGGTTTTATAAGCTTTATTTTATAAGTACCAGATTCACTACCTTAGTCGTTCAATTCTTACAAAGCCTTTCTTATGCTAGCCAAGTAGTAAAGGAGCATTGGGAATCCTTTTCAGTGTTCTTTGATTGTCTGGGATATGACTTCAGAATACTTTTCTCTGCTTTTCTTATAAACAGTGATGGATTGCCTCAGCTTGATTGCTGAGTTACTTCAGCATCATAGATTATGTCATGATCATTCATCAAATTTAGTAGCTGATCATCTGATCAAGATATTGTTTTCCATGACTGTTTCATGAACGTAGCGAATACAAAGATGTTATCAGTGTAATATTTTCAAGAATGTTTATCCCTTCATGCCTTGGCTTAGAACATGTTGTACCATGACATAGTTTTGCACATGTATATTCTTCAGGTTTCTTCTCTAGCACAACTTTTTAACTATTTATTATCTGGCTGATAATTTAGCCTATAATACAAGACATTATTCTGGGTTGTTCTGGATGATCGGTTGATATTTTTATCAATATTCTATCAACATCAATATTGTAACTCATATTCTATTTTTGACATCTCTAATCTATCATAGAATTTTATCATAAAATTCTAGGGTTGAAAAAGACTAAAATGCAATCTACCCAATGCTTGGTGACATGCTGGAAAACAATGAAACCACGGGTGGGTTCTACTTACCTTTACTACTGGTTTGCAACAGAGCCGCGCGCTCGCGCTCATTTCGCTCACGTGCACGCATGCTCTTCTGTGCGTGTGCAGAAGTGTTTTCATGACATCAGGGTCAGTGGGCGGGGCCTTCTGCCAGTTTTACTACCAGTTCTATAGAACCGGTGCAAACCAGAAGCAACCCGCCACTGAATGAAACTCTCTTGAGAGAGGACTGTCCAGTTTTTACTTTAAAACTTCCAGAGATGGAAAACCTACAATATCTGTAAGTACTGATTTTATCAGGAAGATTATTTTTATATTTAAAAGAAATCTATGTGGCTGAAAGTTATGCTCATTATTTTGTGATCTAGTTTTTGTAGCAATGGAAAATAGTTTCTGATTATCTTCCTTTTGGTATCCTTTTATGTATCTGAACAGTGATAGTTGCCTTTTTTTTCTCCAGGCCGTATGTTTCAAGTTCATTCAGCCTAACTTTCAAAGATGACCTCTTCATAAATGGACAATGGAAATTTCTAGCACAGGCAAATTCAAATCTAGAAACAGAACCAGGGCTTAATTATGCAAGGTGTACCTAAAGCTAGTCCCCTTAGGCCAAACACAGTAAGTTATGAGAGAATGTTATTGTACTTAAGAACATTCAAAAATCATGTCACACAAGTAAGAAAGTGTTTAGAAGAAAATGGCTACCGATCTAAACTTTTAAGCTAATTTATATAATACATTGCCTACAGTGGCTGACTTTTGGTAAACCTTGAATATAGGTAGTCCTCAATTTACAACAGTTCATTTAGTGACCATTTGAAGTTACAACTGCACTAAAAAAAGTGACCGATTATCGTTTTTCACATTTATCACCGTTGCAACATCCCCATGGTCGTGTGACCAAAATTAAGACACTTGGGAACTGACTCACATTTATGACTGTTGCAGTGTCCGGCGGTCATGTGAACACATTTTGCAAAGCAAAGTCAATGGGAAAGCCAGATTCACTTAGCAACCATGTTACTAATTGAACAACTGTAGTGATTTCCTTAACAACGGTTGCTAGAAAGGTTGTAAAATGGGGCAAAATTCACTTAACAAATGTCTCACTCAGCCCACCAAAAGTTTGGGCATAATTGTGGTCATACTGAGGGTTGAGGAATACCTATGGGTTTATTTCATATTAATGTGAGGTTAAGAGATTGAACAAAATATAGAGGAATGTGATGGATCAATTGCGCCGTGATAATTAACAATTAGAGACTGAGCTTGTCATATTTACATTTTGTAAGATGAACAAAGCAGGACTATTAACTTTGGGATTACATTTTAACCACCTTTGGAAAGAACTATTGGGATTGAAACATGCTTTTCTCCAATTAAAAACTGTTTGAGTCAGATCTAGACAGAGACCGAAAGGACTGAGTTGGGAATTGAAGAATGTGAAGCATCATAGGATGCTAGGTCTTATTCTGGAAATACTGTATTTATTAAGGAATGCCTCAGTGTGTGGTTTCCTATGCTTCACTAATTGTATAGAAATTCATGTATTACCAAAGCACCAGTTCTCCAGAGATACTGCTTTCCAAGTGAACCAATCATTTGCAATTGCTGACTGCTTAGAGAGAAAGAAGCAAATAATATCACTGGAGGAGGCTAAGAGTGGCATATCCTACTCCTTCTTCTACGGGAGAAGGGCGGCATATAAATACGATAAAATAAATAAATAAATACATATGAAATGTAAACACAGTGACCAGTATATAGATTAGCCCTAACCATCAGAAGAAAACAAAGATTCCATGTGTATATTCTAATCATAAATGATATTAAATTTTCATACATATACATTAGCTCTCAGAATGAGAGAAAATGCACCTGCTGAAATGCTTCCTTTACAGGTAGTCGTTGAGTTACAACAGTTCATTTTAGTGACCATTCAAAGCAGTGGTGAAATCTAAAATTTGTTACTACCAGTTCTGTGGGCGTGGCTTGGTGGGGTGGTAATCTGACTGGGTGGGTGTGACCAATTTTTTTTTTAACTTTTAAAACCATTTTTCTTACAACCTCTTTGGCAAAGAAGTTGTAAAAAAATGCTTTCAAAAGGGTCTGATGATCCCAGCTGAGTTGCCTGATCATCAGAGGCTTTTTTTTCTTTTAAATGCCTCTGCCAATCCAAGCTGAGTTGCCTGATCATCAGAGGCTTTTTTTCTTTTTTAAAAAAGAATTTTTTTAAAAAAAAATTGGGCATGGGGGGGCATGGGGGGCAGGGATTTTTGCTACCGGTTCTCTGAACCACCCACCTCCATCGCTACCGGATCAGTTGATCCAGTCCAAACCGGGAGCATTTCACCCCTGATTCAAAGTTACAACATCAATGAAAAAAAGTGAGTTAGGATTGTTTTTCACACTTATAACCATTGCAGCATCCCCATGGTCACATGATTAGAATCCAGATGCTTGGCAACTGGTTTATATTTATGATGGTTGCAGTATCTAGAGGTCACATGATCCCCTTTTGTGACCTTCTGGCAGGCAAAGTCAATGGGGAAACCAGTTTCACTTAACAACAGTCTTACTAATTTAACAACTGCAGTGACTCACTTAACAATTTTGGCAAGAAAATTTAATTTAATTTAATTCAATTCAATTCAATTCAATTCAATTCAATTCAATTCAATTCAATTTAATTTAATTTGTATGCCGCCCCTCTCCGAAGACTCAGGGCAGCTCACAACACATTAAAAAAA
>JANHZT010037746.1:0-10156 GCA_032468215.1 Stegonotus admiraltiensis | reverse complement strand
CTATTGCTTAATGCATTGTAAGCCGCCCTGAGTCTCCGGAGAAGGGCGGCATATAAATCAAAGCAAAAAAAAAAATCCCCATAAATTTGGAAATTACTTTTATTTTTTTAAACAGAAAATAGTTCTTTCAGTAGTCTTGGCAACTTTTCTAGTCTTTACACTTTGAAAAATGTCAATTGGAAGTTATCTTAATATAATGTTCTCCCATGGGCAGTGTTAAAAGCCAGGAAAGGTGGAGAAAGCCTTGAAATGCTGAGGAACATCATGGAGGAGAGTTTAAATCAGCCTTAATGCAGTCTGTGCAAGCTTTTTGTACGCTCATAAACCTCCTTCAAAGCTTCAGCTGATATTAACGTTAAGCCTCTTATGTTTAAGCCTGAGAGGGTTCAAGGGTTTTATGGCATTACATATATTAAATAGTCTCCCTCTTCTAAGGCAGAGATAGGGGAGCTTAAGAATGACCAATACAATAAATTTCCAAATTGCCTGTTTCCAACAAAGAAAGAAATTGGATTAATTAATACGGTATCCTACTCCAACTTTAAAACCTAAACATCTAAAATTGATCATCGCCCAAACTCTCAAAGCAAGTTTTCCCTCTTCCACTTGCTTTTTGTAGGGTGAGTCCTTTGATAGCCTTAATTGCTGAAATTTTTGTGATAGTATGAGAACCTGCCTAGTTACCAGGTGAGCTTCATCTCTCTTGGGATGGATCTCTCTCAGTAGTGGTTTCAGAGGGTTCTTAAGCTTGGGGAGATCGCAATGGCAATGTTTGACTTTTTCAGAGCAGAACTTGAAAAAACAAAACAAAACAAAAATGGATGTGGTCTTGTGAGATTCTATAGCCGTGATGGCGAACCTATGGCACGCGTGCCCGAAGTGGCACATGGAGCCATGTTGCCTGGCACGTGTGGCATTGCCCGTTCCTCTTCTGGGTTTCTGGCAGGCATGTGTGCACTACAATCAGCTGGCCTTTGTGCTTGTGTCAGTGCCGGAAACCGGAAGAGCTGGTCTGAGTGAGCATGTGCGCTGGCCAGCTGATCGGTAGTAACCTGAAGACTTGCCGGCAGTAACATGAAGAAACCGCAAGTACATTCTCCAGCGCATGCACTCCCCTGGGCAACTCCTATTCCTGGTCTTGGCCCAGACGAGTGCACACATGCACACTCCCTTTTTGGCACTTGGTGCTGAAAAGGTTTGCCATCACTGTTCTATAGCATTGCTGTTTTAGACCTCACGTTTCTGTTGGATGTCCGGAGGGCTGGTGCTAGTTGCTTGGAAAGATTAGCCTCTTCCAGGAAGGACTGCCTGAACAGTGTCAGAGTCCTACTTTGCTGATAATACTCTATGGTAGTTAATTAACTACCATACCATACAGCAAAAACAGTGCTATGGAAAACAGGCTGGTGTTAAAACAAATGGCATTCATAGCCTTCTCTCCCAACCCACCATTGACCCCCATGTGTCTTAAAAGCTCTACATGTTTGGATCATCACCCGTCAAGGTAATCTTGTTGAATCTTTCCTCGCTGTAGGGTAGCAATAGCAATAGCATTTAGACTTATATACTGCTTCACAGTGCTTTACAGCCCTCTCTAACTGGTTTACAGAGTCAGCATATTGCCCCAACAATCTGGGTCCTCATTTTACTGACCTCAGAAGGATGGATGGCTGAATCAACCTTGAGCCTGGTGAGATTCAAACTGCCAAATTGTAGGCAGCCGGCAGTCAGTAGAAGTAGAAGTAACCTGAAGTACTGCATTCTAACCACTGGGCCACCACACCTCTTAAATAGTTCTTCCTTCCTTCCTTCCTTCCTTCCTTCCTTCCTTCCTTCCTTCCTTCCTTCCTTCCCTTCCTTCTTGCCTGCCTGCCTGCCTGCCTGCCTGCCTGCCCATATTACTTTATAAGTAACTCAAGGTGGCAAACAAATATAATACTCCTTACTCTTCTTGTTTTCTCCACAACAGCCCTGTGAGGTGAGTTGGTCTGAGAGATAGCCACCAGCCAAAAGTCACCCAACAATCTTTTATAACAATAACAATAGCAATAGTACTTAGTCTTATATTTCGCCTCATAGTTCTTTACAGCACTCTTTGAGTGGTTTACAATGTCATCATATTGCCCAGTCTGGGTCCTCATTTTACCAATCTTGGAAGGATAGAAGACTGAGTCATCCACAAGCCTCATTAGGATTGAACTCCAGACTGTGGGCAGAATTAGCCTACAATACTGCTTTGTAACCACTGCACTATCAGAGGTCCTGAAGGTATGATCTTGTAGGAATTCTGTGTGGTGGGATCAGAATTCACAGTCACCTGGTTTGTGGGCCTGCACCTTAACTACTAATCCAAACTGGGTCTCGGTTTTAACTTTACCCTGTTATTCATAGTATAGAAATAAGAAACCACCCGAGCCAAGAAACGTACTACCAAATTGCTTGGCCTTGAGGCACTTCCAGAGTGCTAAGATCTGAGTTCAACTAGTGCTGGCAGGACCAGCATAAAAGAAATGTTATTTTCCACTAGGACTGGAGATTGCAAAATTTAGGCTTGTAAAGACGTTCTGGGCCAAGTCACATAAACAAAGCCTTTTAAAGCAAGGTTAGCCTTGCACCCTGAAAGAGCTTGGATGGGTAGAGTGTTTAATAAGGTGAAAAATCTCAATGGCAGCTGCCATTGGCAGAGAGCCCTTCCTATTAGTCAGCCAACTACTCTCTACTCCATTCCACCAAGAAGCTTCCATATCAGCAGTGGAATTCAATTTTTTTTACTACTGGTTCTGTGGGTGTGGCTTGGTGGGCATGGCAGGGGAAGGATACTGCAAAATCCCCATTCCCTCCCCACTCCTGGGGGAAGGATATTGCAAAATCTCCATTCCCACTCCACTCTGGGGCCATTCAGAGTTGGTATTTGCCAGTTCTCTGAACTACTCAAAATTTCCACTACCGGTTCTCCAGAACCTGTCAGAACCCGTTGAATAGCACCCCTGCTCCATATATAATAGTGAAGTTACAACATTCAATGTTGTCTGCGAGAATCTCATAGAAATAACAGAAAAACCAGCAAAGCTCTGAAACCACCCGATTCAATTTGTTGCTTCAGAGCAAGGCCCCAGTTTGATTTTCTAATCTGCACTGAAGGCTTTGATTTGACTGAAGCTTGTTTGCATCTAATCATTCATCCAAAGTTTCGTGCAGCCCTAAAAAGTAATTCTATTGACTGTACTGAACATTGAAATGGGGAAATTAATTACTCCTATCTCATTGTAGACTATGGAAAAACAGTGCTGAGTTTTTCTGAATTATGCTTGGTACCGTGACACAAAATCAGTTTGATTTAATATTGCAGTCATCCATTTGCAGGTTTCCCATTCAGATGACAGTACATAGTCTGCACACTCCTAATATTTTGGTAGGGATTAGTTTTTCTGCCTAGGTAACCAGAGTAACCTGGCTTGCTTTGGGTATTATTTGACTGGATGGCTTCCACATTTATTTCTTTGCTTCAGGCAACAGAGTATCTTGAATTAGTCCCCAGCTGTCATTTTACATGGAAATGAAATGCAAGAATGAAAGAATGATTGGGGTTATAAATAAAAAAAAACAGCCCAACTCAACAATTAGGCACTGTGAGGCAATAACTTTAGGTGTTCCAAACTTTAATGAATTGTTCTTGAATTTTTTATTTTTGTGTTTTGATTGTGCCAGGATGAGGATAGGTACTTTGGGATTTTATGCATCACAACATCAAGTTGTTTGACTCATGTTGGGTACTATGTACCTCTAAGAGGTGGTAGCAAGGCAAAATCTATGAATTACAAACAGTGCATCAAAATGTTTTGCATTAGCCCAGGGCATGAAGAAGTTCAAAATGTAGTTCTTGTTCATTAAAAAATTGCCAGCAACACAAAGAAAGAGAACAGCTTTTACAAATACATTTTGAAAGCCCTCATATTCATAACGTAATAGCTGAAAAGTGATTACATTGTTGACTTACAAATGGGAGGAAATGATGTGCAGAATTATCTGCTTGATTTTTTTTTTTTGGGGGGGGGGTCTGGTGTTAATCCCTGCTTATCTGACTATTGACTGCTGGAATCAACGCCTTTTTGTTTCCTTCTTAGCTCTTCGTTGTCACTTTTGAATGCTGTGTAAATATGGTTTATTTCTATGTGTCTATTGACTGATTTCTCTCAATGCCAAGCTTCCAGGAATGCCCTAACATTCTTGGATTTGGCTTGGTCTATCAATGAAGCAAAAAACAATACCCAGAAAGAGCACCACGGACTCCAAACATTATCCTTTCATCCCACCTGCCACATCAGAGACTGGTATTAATCTTTTATATACCAAACAACATGAGAGAATTCTCCGAGGCATGATTTTGAAACGGAGAGGGAGAATAGAAACTAGTGTTGAAACCAAGGAAAAGATTTCTGACTACTTAAAAATCAAGCAGCCTTGAACTAAGGAGAAGAGACCAAATTTTGCTTCCTTGGTAGTTGCTACTATGAATACGTGGGAAGGTTCAATCCTTAAACCAAATTCTAACAGCCTTGAAATATTTTACCAAGGGTTTGCATTTCCTTTTTAACACTGCTTAACACCTTTTTTAAAAAAAACACTGTAACACTCTCAAACACTGCATCCACCCTCATTTTCCTCCTTTGTTTTAAAATAATGGGAAGATTTAATATGTGGCCCATGGTTTCTACAACTGGCCAAAAAACGCATACCTAGCATTTATATAAGCCAGAAACAGAAACAGTATTAAATGTCCCTGAAACTTCAACCAAGAAAAAGAACATATGGTTGCTATAGTTACAGAGAGTGAATATATTACGAAGAGCATAGAGTATGACATAAAATACTGGCAAAAAAGATAATTGTCTGACGCTTCATAAAAACAATGGAAACTTGTCAACATTTGGTAAAGTGTCTCTGAAATCCGACCAAAAAAAAAAAAGCTGAAACCCAAATGGAAGAACAAGATCAGATTAATAAATATAATGCACTTGCAGATACCTTCTAAAACAGTAGCTTCATGCTTTACAAAAACTGCTAAGGTCTCTAGATAGGAGGAAGAAGAACATATTATTTTTATATTGATAACCTGGCAAAATATTAGCCAATGTATGACAATTTAGGCTTTGGATAAGCCACCTAAGTGGTCAAATATATTGTGGAAAATTACCCCCAAAAGTACAAAATAGAGATTATACAAAACTAAAACTTTCTTTATATGATTAAAGCCAACATTGTCCAGGAGACACAGTATATGTGGACTACAGTGAAGGGCAGCCTGCTACTCCAGAAGGTTTCGTTCGTTTTCTGGCTGTTACTGATGGATTTAGCAATTCAGGTGAGATTTTCCCTACCAAACAAAATACTGCATTGGTACTGATAAAATATTTGATCAAGACATAATAGGTAGATACAATTTGCCTAATGAGTTGAAGTCCAACAAAAAGTCAACATTTTTTTAGATTCTGGGAAATCTCTGTCGTGAATCTTAGGCTGCATTAATAGAGGGATAGAATCAAAATCACATGAAGTTCTAGTACTACTTTACAGAGCCTTAATAAGACCACACTTTGAATATTGCATTCAGTTCTGCTCACCACCACAACAAAAAATATGTTGAGACTCTGGAAAGAGTGCAGAGAAGAGCAACAGTGATGATGGATGCTGGAAGCTAAAACTTATGAAGTTGCAGGAATTGGATTTGTCTAGTCTGATGAAAAGAAGGACTAAGGGAGACATGATAGCAGCATTTCAATATTTGAGGGGCTGCTACAAAGAAGAGGAGTCGAACTATTTTCCAAAGCATCAAAGGACAAGATAAGAAACAACGGGTGGAAATTAATCAAGGAGAGAAGCAACCTAGAACTAAGGAGAAATGTCCTGATTGTGAGAACTATCAACCAGTGGAACAGCTTGCTTCAGAAGTTGTGGGTGCTCCATCACTCAAGGCTTTCAAAAAGAGACTGGAGAGCTATTTGGCTGAAATGGTATAGGGCAGGGGTGGGCAAATGTGGCCCTTTTACAAGCTTGGCTGTCTCAGGAATTCTGGGAGTTGAAGTCCACAGGTTGTAAAAGGGCCACATTTGCCCACCCCTGGTATAGGGTCTCCTGCTCAAGTAGGGGGTTGGACTAAAGACCTCCAAGGTCCCTTCCAACTCTATTATTCTATGTTCTGTGTTCTCCAGGAGCTCTCTCCAGGGAGGAGAACTGGAATTTTGGAAAAGCAGAACACTTGAATGCTATAATCATAACTTCCTTTACAAAACTGTAATGAAAACGAAACCAAAAAATGTTCCTTGCCTCAGTAGCCTTGAAAACTTCAATTTTTAGTGACATGACTATAATTCATATGAAATACTTACTGGATTCTCCATGCACTTCAGGGAATGAGGGGAAACCAAGAGATCGAAAAATGAACAATATACCCAAAATGTTCAGGGAATGAAAACTCTGATCACAAAGCGAATTGAGGTACTTCAGAAGACAAATCAGACACTGAAAGAGAGAAAACCTGGTGATAAGAATGAAGGCAGGACGGCTGAAATGAAATTATAAATTTAGTGCATAATTTGAAAGGAAAATAGAAAGGCCATTCATTGGCACTTATCATATAACTCCTTGCCTGTCTCACTTGGAAAACAAGAAATCAGAAAAACCAAATTAAACTACGGCTTAATAATGCAATGTGATATGATATATGCGGCATATATATGCTATATATGCCACATAACAGGGTGAGCTCCCGTTACTTGTCCCAGCTTCTGCCAACCTAGCAGTCCGAAAGCATGTAAAAAAGGCAAGTAGAAAAATAGGGACCACCTTTGGTGGGAAGGTAACAGCATTCTGTGCAGCTTTGGCATTTAGTCATGCCGGCCACATGACCATGGAGACATCTTCAGACAGTGTTGGCTCTTCGGCTTTGAAACGGAGATGAGCACCACCCCCTAGAGTCGGGAACGACTAGAACATATGTGCAAGGGGAATCTTTACCTTTACCTTTATTCTTCCTCCTCCTCTTCTTCCCCCTCCTCCTCCATTGTCAGTTTTCACTTGCACTTTTGATAAATATAAAGGGATATGCTATTTCATTATGTGGACTAATTAAAATAGCTATGGAGCATAGGAAAAGAAGATTTAGCTATAAACCTTATTTTGACACCTCAGGTAGGAAAATTACCTGATTGCTAGGTGAGTCTTTCTGGCCAGTGTTATGGCATTTATAGAATTATATTATCACTGATACCAATCTGTCACTTCAATATTGTGAAACTGATACAACAAAATACTAGGTTTATTAGTGGGTGAACCCATCATGTCATATCCTGGATACCGAAAAGCTAAATAATAATCAGATCCCTGTAGTAATAATAAGTTTTAGGGTTTTTTTAAAGTTTTTATTTAATTTCTATACCGCCCTTCTCCCAATCAGGACTCAGGGTAGTGAACAGCCAATATAAAACATACAATACAAAAGTTAAAACCAATTAAAAATATTAAATAATTTGGCCCCCAAAAATTTAAAAACCCACAATACAAATTTAAAAACCCCAATTAAGAACATCAAAAAGGGTTAGGTCAAGCCGGCAAGTCGGAACAGATGTGTTTTCAGGGCCTGACGGAAAGACCGGAGGTCTGGGATCATACGTATCTCTGGGGGCAGTTCATTCCAGAGAGCAGGAGCTGCCACAGAGAAGGCTCTCCACCTGGGGGTTGCCAGCTGACATTGTCTGGCTGACAGCACCCTGAGGAGCCCCTCTCTGTGGGAGCGTACTGGCCGGTGGGAGGTTATCGACAGCAGAAGGCGGTCCCGTAAATAACCAGGTCCTAAGCCATGGAGCGCTTTGAAGATGATAACTAACACCTTGAAGCGCACCTGGAAGACCACAGGAAGCCAGTGCAGCTCACGCAGAAGAGGTGTCACATGGGAGCGCCTCGTCGCTCCCATATTCCCCCGCGTAGCCGCATTCTGGACCAACTGGAGCCTCTGGGTGCACCTCAAGGGGAGCCCCATGTAGAGAGCATTACAGTAGTCCAGGCGGGAATAAAAACAATATTTTAATGAAAATGTCTTTGGACTGGTTAAATAAAATTGCTTCTGGAAGGCAGACTATAAATGAGAATTCAGGATGGGATGAAGACACTTGTACCTCTGAAATGGGAGAAGTGACTCGTTTATCACAGTTTCCACTTATGTTTTATGCTATTCTGGGTTCTGAATATGATACACAAGTTCATACATTCTTCTCAAGTAATATCTGGGTGACATGTACAGCAGTAACACTAACCCCTGATTATCCTCCATAGAGATTTCAATACAGGTAGTCCTCAATTTACAATAGTTTATTTAGTGACCCTATGAAGTTACAATGGCACTGAAAAAAGTGACTTATGACTGTTTTTCTCTTATGATCATTGCAGCATCCCTATGATCATGTGATCAAAATTCAGACTCTTGGCTGAATTTTTATGGCTCATATTTATGGCGGTTGCAGTGTTCCAGAGTCACATGATCATTTTTTGCAAACTTCTGACGAGCAAAGTCAATGGGGAAGCCAGATTCACTTAATAAGCATCTTACTAACTTACTAACTGCACTGATTCAATTATCAACGATAGCAAGAAAGGTCATAAAATTGGGCAAAACTCACTTAACAAATCTCTCACTTAATGACAGAAATGTTGGGATCAATAATGGTCGTAAATTGGGAATCACCTGTAACACCTGAAAACATTTATACCAATTCAAGTGATATAATTCCAAAACCAATTCCTAAATCTACTAATATTAGTAAAATATACTTTTTAAAGAAACACTCTTTTATTTCAACTTTATTTCCATAGAATGTGCTGGAAAATGCTTCAGTAAAGGTATCTGTTGAAATCAAGAGGGTGCACATCATATAAAGAGAATCTGTATAAAATGTTCTATAGGTGACATCTCCCCTCGGCAAGATTGGCTACAATGTTTAGTAAAATGTCTCCAAATTGTTGGAAATGTAAACAAATACCAGGCACATACTACCACATGTGGTAGACCTGTAAAAAAGCAAGGAAATTTTGGTTACAAATTTGTATGTGGTTAGAAAAAATGGTTAGACAACGTATAGGTTTCAAGCCAGAATAATTGCTTTAAGGCATTATAACAGATAGCTATGGTAAAGGGACAATATACCTAATACAACACATCCTGACAGCAGCAAGAATGGTGTATGCATAGCAGTGGAAAAGTGAAAACACCCCTTCAGAAGAGGAGATAGTAAGGAAGATACTAGTCTGTGCAGAAATGGACAGACTAACATTAAAAATAAAAGATAAAGGAGAGTCAGAATATTACGACACATGGAATAGATTCTATTCAGGGGTGAAATCCAGCAGGTTCTGACAGATTCTGGAGAACCGGTAGCAAAAATTTTGAGTAGTTCAGAGAACCGGCAAATACCATCTCTGGCTGGCCCCAGAGTGGGGTAGGAATGGAGATTTTGCAGTACCCTTCTCCTGCCATGCCCACCAAACCATGCCCACAGAACCGGTAGTAAAAAATTTTGGATTTCACCACTGATTCTATCAATGGCTAGAAGCGCGAGGCGGAAGTCAGAATACAGAAAAATTAGGCTAGGTGGACCTGGAATGAGATACGATATATGTATTGTTGCATTAGAATGAATATGATGGTCAAAAATAATTGTACAACACTAGCACGGTGTTACTAGCCACGCGGGTGGTTATGGGAGTGATGTGGTGCTCCCATGTGACACCACTTTTGCACAAGCTGCACTGGCTCCCGGTGGTCTTCTGGGTGTGATTCAAGGTGTTGATTAACATCTTTAAAGTGCTCCATGGCTTAAGGCCTGGATATTTACGGGACCGTCTTCTGCTACCAATAGCCTCCCACCGACCAGTGAGCTCCCACAGAGAGGAGCTCCTCGGGTTGCCATCGGTCAGACAGTGCCAGCTGGTGACACCCAGGGGGAGAGCCTTCTCTGTGGGTGCCCCTGGCCTCTAGAATGAATTGCCCCCGGAATTGCGGAGGATCCCGGATTTGCGCACCTTCCGTTGGGCTCTTAAGACCTTACTTTTCCAGCAAGCCGGGCTAGCTTAAATTTTAATTCTGTTTTAAATTTTAATCAAATTT
>JANHZT010037739.1:0-10156 GCA_032468215.1 Stegonotus admiraltiensis | reverse complement strand
GTAAACATGTGGTGGCATTCAACCGCCCCAGAATCCTGTCCATGTCCTCGGGAGTCACAGGATCGAACCCATCCCAGATAACATTCACAAGGCCTGCCTCAGCCATCCCATCTGAACTAACCCAGTCAGAGGCCAAACCGTCCCAAATCTGATCGATTTTATCATGCAGCATTAGTCATATACAATAGATTGGTATCAGCATAACTGCGAGAACAAAGGCTTTCAGAAGTACATACGGGCTTTAGGAGAAAAAATGCTAAAGGGAAAATAAATCATCATAGTCATTTCTGATCCCATTCATGTGCCACAAAATGCTGCCTGATTGTTGGGGACCTGATATAAATCCTGAAAGGAAGTCAGGAAGCACTGTTAGACAAATGAGTACAACTGAATCCCAAAATAGGAGGATTCCCCAATGTAATATCTTATTTCATGATTGACCTGTAAAATCAAAGGCTGCTTTATTCAGGGTGGGGGGAGAGAGAGATTCAGACAACCGCTAGATGAGAGGAAAGAGAAAATCAACGTCTGCCATCTAGTGGATCTTCTTGCTATCTGCAGCCTGGGTAAAAAAGGCCCTAGAAAAGGCTTGATTACATCTACAACATACATAGAAGTAAGTCCCATTGAACACAATCGGTGAAAATACTTTTTGAGAGCTCAACTCACAATATTCATGTGGGATTCAGGATTCATTTTTCTGATGGTTTCTATTTCTTCTGACCTCACATTTTCATATACATGAATCATAAGCAGCAATAGCCAAATTGTGGAGCACCTGAAAACAGTTTAAAAATGTAGGGAAGAGTTCCAGTTCAATCTTGAAAATGCATACCTGGGTTCAAAGAGTTGTATTCCACTGTAAGCACTGTTGCAACCACAAAGCATTTGGATAAACTATAATGTATTTAAAGATAAATGAGTCAATGGAGGGAGAGGAAATCATTTTTTAAAAAACGTTTTTAACACTGTTGAGTTCTCTGCCAGAATTCCTCTGTTCATTGAATTCAATAATTCAGTCATTACTTAATTCAGCTTATTCTTTACAAGCTGAAGGTTTATATATTCAGAAACTCTTTAGCAGGTGTACAATTGCAGTATAGCCAGGAGCCAAAACCTGTACATATTCAGGGAAACCATGCAAACACACACACAAAAAAAACCTTCTCACACCCTGTTGCTTGCCATTGTACGGCTTTTCCAAAAACAATTTGTAATGTGAAATATTTCTGATATATATCCGCGTGAAAATACATTTACTCATCAAGAAGCTAAGGTAATAGCCTTCAAGCACTTCAAAGATGTAAGAATTCTGTGACTCTTTATCCCTTTTCCCATTATTTTTTCTAGGATAACAGGAGAGAGAAGAGCAAGAGGAGCCTTTTCATCATCAAACCTACCATATTCAATATTTAGAAAACATTGATTCAAATATTACCCACTTTCTATGTTGAGTATAATGAAAACAACAAAAATTTAAATGAGAAAAGTGGGTGGGGAAAGGAGATCGCTATTTTTTTAAAGAGCTAGAATGAGATTTGAATAAAATCATCTCAGTCAACTTCCTTTACCAGAACATGTCAGAAAGTAGATTCTCTAGTTATTCTAAATTTTAAGACATTTTGGATTAGATATTATCAGTGTAACCTTGTCAATAAGCAAACCAAAACTCACCTCAACAATCCTTTAAATCGTCCCATTGTTCTCCTTTTAGATATCAAACAATAATATTTCTCTGCTGCTATATAAAAGTGATTTGAAGATAGGTTTTGTTGTGTCTTCTTGTTAATCATGACTAAAAAATGTGTTTGCAACTTTTATTTAACGAATCCTAGATGTCACGTATTGGATTCAGTCCCGCCTTTTTAATATGTGCCATATTTCATAGGTTGGCTTAATTATAAACCACCCTCTGTAGTATTAATATATATACTTCGTTTTGACAGGATTTAGAAAAGTAATTTATAGTTTGGGTTTCATTGCAATTAGCTTTAATGTGGCTCCTTACATTAAAAGAGAAACGTCTACATATTTAGAGAAGCATCTGCTTCTCATAGGATTTTAGTTCTACACAATCATTAGAACCACCTTGGACAAGAAATTTGAATATCGTGTGGGAAGAAATATCCATCTGGTTCAGTTCCAAGCTGGGACTCCACTGGAAACATGGAGGCCGATTGGAAAGATGGTTTATTGATGAAGCAGAATCACATGGGTTTGTGGTTTTAGGCAGCTGACAAAATGGAGTTAAAAGTGAGTGGGTTTTTTTCTTTGAGTTTTGAATTTGAGCTTCCTGTTCAAGAACATGTCTTCTATTGGCTGTTGTCAGATTTCTATGGGATCGTGTAGGGGTTATGTAGAGGTCACAGCTGGGTCTATAGGCAAAAGAGGAGATGAAAATCCTAAGTGTTTGTCTGAGCTCCCAAGTTTGGTTGAAGTTTGGACTGCTTCTAATCCAGAGGTGGGTTTCAGCAGGTTCTGACCAGTTCTGGAGAACCAATAGCGGAAATTTTGAGTAATTCTGAGAACTGGTAGTAAAAATTCTGACTGGCCCCACCCCCATCTATTCTCTGCCTCCCAAATCCCAGCTGACCAGGAGGGAATGAGGATTTTCCAGTATCCTTCCCCTGCCATGCCCACCAAGCCACACCCACAGAACCGGTAGTAAAAAAATTTGAAACCCACCACTATTCTAATCCTATCATTCTCCCTTTTGTTTCAAAATATCCTGTCTTGGATGGATTCTCAAATCTGCATTTCTAAAAGGTGGCCTCCTCATTCATGAAATGAATACTATAAT
This sequence comes from Stegonotus admiraltiensis, assembly GCA_032468215.1. Lineage (NCBI taxonomy): Eukaryota > Metazoa > Chordata > Lepidosauria > Squamata > Colubridae > Stegonotus > Stegonotus admiraltiensis. The sequence goes on along the minus strand of JANHZT010037739.1, from coordinate 7,356 downwards.
ATTCTATAGATATTTGAGAGATATTTGAGAGACCTTTCTCAAAAAATTGAAACATAGCATAGCGTTTGTAATGCTAAGGCAAAATATGTTTCTCACGGTGAGGAAGTATGGTACCACTTTTCTCTGAGTTCTGTGTTTCTCTGTATAAAACTTTTAGGCTTTAGACCTATGTAAAGCAACGCCAGACAGGCTTCAACTCCAACAACAGGAGGAAGACAAATGGAAGATATGAGTGTGTAAAGTTGATATCAGAGAAAGATTTTGATTAAAATGAATATAAATAAAAGGGGATGCCTAACTAGAATTCACAAAATGTATACTATGATACCATCTATATCACGGATGTCAAACTTGATCACGTCACTAGTCGGATCGTGACGTATCATGATGTTTTTTGCCTTTGCAGAGCTGGGGTCGGTGTAGCCTCCATGTGATGTATCCGGCCTGTGAACTGCCAGTTTGACAGGCCTGGTATTTTATAGATAGGTGTAAATGATGGAACCTTAGCATAGCCTTGGTGCTGTGTAACAGTGGGAATTGTGTGGTTTTCCCACTGTCATTCCTGAGAACAAGAAGACAGGGTTTCTGATAGTTTAAAGAATGTAGAATTCCAACTTATGCTCTGTGACATTTCTGTTCAACTTGTTCCTTAAGTATAAACTGTAATTTTCCATTCCCGAATGGAATCATTTTGCCTTATGATTTTGGCTAGGAACTTTCCCAATATGTGTATCATATTCTCCAGAATTATAAACCTCTTTTGTTAATCTATCTTCCCCAAAAAGTTCAGTCCAAAATGTTTTTCTGTTAGATATAGGAGGTCCATTCCCAATCACCTTTAATCTTCTTTTAAAAAGTTCAATTCATCCCTCACCAATTCTATTCACTCCTAATCTGTAGAAACCATGTTTCTTTCAGCCTTCTCCAATGAACCTGTAGTTTCCAAATGAAGGTCCTTCTCCTTTAAATCTATTAGCAGCAATTTAGATTCCAATCCATCTAACTGAGAGTCTGGTTTGGTTGCAGTTGTTTGTATCTGGATATCCTCTGCAGATATTGAACTTTAATCTACAAATTCAAAGTTTTCAATTTGAACTCGTAGATTAAAAAAACATTTAATTTACCCTCCAAATGTGGTTTAATTTCAAGACCCAGAAGCACTCAAGCAGTACCTCCTGAGATAATAAGATTATGCTTCGCCAAGAATATTTAGCATGAAGCAGAATATTTAACATGGTCTAGAATACAACCTCCACATAATCTCACTTACACATGGAACTGAAAATGAATCTATCAATTTTTATTTATTTTATTTATTTATTTATTTTGTCAAGCATATATAAGATAACAGATAAAGTATAAACATGATTGTGAATACATGAGATAGTTACAAATAAAAGGGGACATTAGGAGCCACATGGAATGGTTTAAGAAAGTATCGTCACATCACCTTGTTTTTGATAAAATGTGTATAACTCAGTTTGTTTGTTTTTTAACATTTTATTTTTTTTTAATTTTTTTATTAATTTTTGAAAAACAAAACATATTTTAAAAAAACATAAACAATAAATCTATGTATAACTCAGTTTGGTAATACCATGTGAATCAAGTTTCAAAACTACATCGATTCAGTTGGAGCACTGTGCTTAATTTTGTGTCAGCCCCACTGGGTAGACCAAACCAGGAAATCAACTCCATAGGAAGGCTGAAACTATGTTTATTGAGAATGGCCATAATAACTGAATCTTGAAAGTCTGATTATGTTGGACTTCCTTGCTTTTTTTATATTTGGGTGATATAGGGAGATGTCTGTTATCAGGACATTCTCATCTTTAAAAATGCTTTAGCCCCCTTTCCCTAGACAACAGCTTCTATATATAACCATCAATGTCATCTTTCTAGATTTGGAAGACACATGTATTGGATTATACTATGTCACAGCTGCAATGATTATTGATTCTAAGAGCTCAACTTACTATATTCATAAATGATTCAGGATTCATAAATGTTTAACTGTTCAGCTCTTCTGAACTCACAATTTCTTGTGTAGCTGTCAACATCTACATGGTGACACAAGTATAAAACAGTGGAATAATTAGCTCTGGAGAAAAATATAGATTATGGTGACTGACCTCATACCCAATCAAAAGGACTAATATTCCAGAAAACTCCATTATTATATATCTTCTTAACTTCATTTTTTCATTGCATGGAGATTTTCATAGGGTTGATCATTCTACTAAAGATATAAAATGTTTGTTTTTAATTATCCCAGCATTAGTTATTTCTGCTCCCTCAGTGATGGGATTCAGGTTGAGATTCATGTCAGCTTTTAATTCCCAATAATACATATACAGTCACTAATAATCTTCCTAAATTCATTTTTTCCACTTTTCTTCCAGTAGAAACTCAAGGTCAAACAATATTATACAATTTTTTTTAAAAAAAGTAAATCTATCCAATAATTATAAAAAAATAAAGCTACTGCCTCTAGTGAAGGAACAAAACAAAGCTTCAGGTAATTTAAGACTGAGGAGGCCTGTTCTTTAAACATCAGTGTACTTCTGCTTTCAATATGGCAAATGCACTGATGTGAATAGAGCATCAGGGAAAAGGCTTGGAATTACGTAATTAAATCTCCTCTTCTTTAGTTATGCCAGAGAATTGTGGATTCTTTTGAAAGTATTTCACATTGTATAAGCGATTACTTTGCTCTGCTTATGTTGAAGATACATGGTGGGATCCTTGGTGCTCTCTCTCTACATCAGGGGTGTCAAACTCGTTTTCATTGAGGGCCACATCAGGGTTGTGCTTGACCTTGGTGGACCAGGGTGGGCGTGGCCAGGGTGGGTGTGGCCAGCTTGTCATCACTTGTGTCAAGGGTGCCTGTGGTGGCCCAAGCACTCTGCCAGCAAAAATGGGCTCCGAGCTCCATTTTCAGTTGTGACGGCATCCTGCAAACCTCAGCCAATGAAAATGGAGCTCGGGAGGGCTACCCGTGGCTCACCCAAGCTCCGTTTTCACAGGCAGAGTCACTGCAGACTGGTCCTTCACTGTTTCCAGGGTGGCCCCATGGGCTAGTTTTAAGCACCCCATGGTCCAGATCTGGCCCGTGGACTTTGAGTTTGACACCCCTGCTCTACATCCTCTTCACGAATATCTTCTGACTTAATACAACAGGAAGACCTCCCTAACAAATGAATCCTTTTTATTATAGTAGTTACCAAATTTGAACATTAGCAGTTGAATAATGACAGTCAAGGTAATCTGATTCAATATAAAATATCAGCTCCCATTGTATCAGCTTTTAATTTGAGTCTAGTTTTCTGGGGACCTTTTCATATGGATGCTTTCTTTATCCTTTGACAGTCTCACAGTTTCCCATGGAAAGTCAGGAGATGCCTAACTCCTGTAAAGAAAATTTGCAGCATTATGGAGAGGCAAAAAATGAGGAATACAAAGAGAAGTTCCACTGGATAAGTAAATATGTCCTTACATCATTTGGAGAGAGACCTTGGCATGTATGGTATGGAATTACTATTGGAATCATCCTATATTATGGGAATCTTTCTATTACCTACTAAGTCGATGAATAAAGCACACATTATGCCAGTGTTCAGAACAGATTTATTCATATAAGAAAAGTTGCAAACCCCGCCTGCAAGTTAAAAGCCTAGGAAGTTACATTTTTTATAAGTTTAGGATCTACATAAAAATTAGCAGTAGGATGGAGACTTAATTCTTCAGTAGGAAAGAAAGACACCATGGTTCATAAATAAAACGGAAGGATAAGCAAATTTGAACACAAATCAAATGAACAATAAAGACAGCCAACGTAAACTCAGGAAACAAAACACACTTGAGTGTCTGGCACTTCCACAGGTATAATGAGAACAGTGGAATTTTAATTCCAGGGGGCTTCATCGATATTTCTCCATCAGGCCAAGGATTTCCTTGTATGCACGTTGGTGAGCATCAATGCCCCAAATAAAATCCCAGTGAGTCCAATCAAGGAACTCCTTATAATAGACAACATTAGTTGTTCGAAAGCGTAATTGTGCAATTTCCATTGGCTGGCTAACCCAATATTGTCCTCCACTCCACATAGCAACTGGCACAGTGATGGCCTCTATCCTGTAGAACGGTGGAGTTGTCTGAGGAAAAGAAAACAGCGTGAGAAAATTAGAAATTCTCCTAAAACAAAATTCAATACAAGGGCGGGAATTGAATGAAAGGACTTCTTCCATACAAGAAATACCCATAGGAGCCCAAAGAAATTCTGAATCAGGGTACTGAAGTGTCACAGATTCTTTCAGTGCATTCCTTGTTTTGCTCTAGATTGTGCCAAAATGCAAAAACCCAGACAGGTGCTGAGTTGTAACAGGCGCTCCTCAAGATATCAGGCATTCAGAGACATCCATTCCATTTATAGAAAATGACTATGGACAAGCATAATTAAAAGAAAAAGAAAAAAGAGCACAGGTACTGTATATTTTCTGCATCCCCATTTCTATTCTCTAGTCCTCTTTGTTATATCGTCTCTGACTCAACCACTTTTTAAGTTTTGTATTCTCTACTGTACTTACTGCAGGCTATATCCATATTGTACTTATATTTTAAAAATGCTCAAAGCCCTGCAGAGAATATAGGAACGCTTCTTAATTTCCCTACACCTATCTCCACCCTTGTGGGCATCCACTGAGCATGTAGTGATCTCAGAAAAAAAATGTGTGAGTTCTATGTCCTAGACAGAAGACCGGAAAAGCAACAGGCCCAGACAGAGTGACTCCTTCTTGCTTGAAAGCCTGTGCTGAACAACTAGCCCCCATCTTCAAACAGCTGTTTAATAAATTACTGGAGATGTGTTTTGTCCCTTCTATCATCATCCCAGTTCCTAACGAACCCTGCGTCAGGGAGCTGAATGATTATAAGCCATCTGACATCTATAGCCATGAAGTCCTTTGAGAGGTTAGTGCTGGCCCACTTTGAAAGTTATCATGGATCTGCTGTTAGACACCCACCCACCCTTGCAGTTTGCCTACTGAGCAAATCGATCAACAGATGAGGCTGTCAATATGATCTTGAATCCCTGGGGACCTGTGCATGGGTCCTTTTTGAGGACTTCGGTTCAGTGCTAAATGCCATCATTCCAGAAATTCTTCACTCTAAAGCAGAAGAAGCAGGTGTAATGTCCTCCCCATATCCTTCCACTTCTATCCCAACTACTTTCCTGAAAACACACGTCTATTGCTTACCGATAAACAGGAAATTTTTACTTATGGGGATTTTCCAAAACAATAGGAAGTTTTCAAATCAAAACTACTTTCGATTAGTTAGACTTTATTTTTACTTACTCAGGATAAAAGTATTTCATAGAATAATCTGGTAGCTTGGCAGAAAGCAATCATTATAGTATGTGGGGGTTGTTTTCCCAGTGGTTAGCAAACCACACTGGGTAAACAACAATCACCACTATGGCCTTATCCCATCAGGGAATGTAGATAGGAAGTCTCATAAGGACTTTATCTCAGGAATGTAGGACCTGGGATTTAGCACGTATCCAACAGGGCATTGTTTGCAGCAAGGAGAACACAAGCAAGGCATGAGCTGTTCATGTGGCAATCACAAGCTGTCTTTAGCCAATCAGTACAAGTAGATATTGATTAATGTTCTGCCATGGTAGTTGTTAATTGTAATAAAAGCGAGTCATTGGGACTGGGTCAGGTGTGCCTTCCCAACAGGGTGCCTTCCCACCGAAGGGCCTTCCCATGAACCGTCATCCTGCCTACACGTCGTTCTTTCATCGGACCAACAATAGTATGAGATTTAGGAATCAAATGTTCATTATTTGTTTTCTTTCCCATGGAAAGATGCACCAAATCCTACATTAAAGAAGTATCAAAATCCAGCAGCACCAACCTGGTTATAGATATCTATGTTCTTCGAGCCATAGTCAAAATATCTGAAAAGCCCACTTTTCATTAACTGGAATAAGAAAGAAAACACAACAGAGACATAAGGAACTCTATTTTTCTATTATAAAAATAATAACGAAGTGTAAAGACAAAATGATGCAGAACATCCTCCAGTCATGTTTCGTTACCATTTAAGGGGAGTTAACTCCAATGAGAAGACATCGAGACAGCTCACAGTTTTTATCATTTCCATGAAGTTCTTTATTGTCACACAGGCAGCAAAAGAAAAACCCAAAACCAGTCAGAACTGGGTGTTAAGGTCTTGGACCTAAATACAGGTAGTCCCTGACTTACAACAGTTTGCTTAGTGACTGTTTGAAATTACAACGGCACTGAAAAAAGTGACTTTTGACAATTTCACACTTATGACCGTTGCAGCTTCTCCATGGTCACATGATCTATATTTGGATGCTTGACAATTGACTCATATTTATGACGGTTGCTGTGTCCTATGGTCATGTGATCCCCTTTTGCGACCTTCTGACAAAGCAAAGTCAGCGGGGAAGCCAGATTTCACTTAACGACCATGTTACTAACTGAACAACTGCAGTGATTCACTTAACAAATATGGCAAGAAAAGTCGTAAAATGGGACAAAACTCACTTAACAAATTTCTCACTTAGCAACATAAATGTTGGGCTCAACTGTCGTAAGTTGAGGACTACCTGTACAATACCATGTGCCTTACCAAAGCCACTGTCAGCCATTTTGTTTATGTTAAAAATGTTGGACATTTTTTTCATAAATCTTATAAGTTACAACTCAATTCATAGGTTCTACTTTCCCAACTACAAAATGGCCAATGAAAAGTTCAGGTTTTCACTCCAAAGCATTCTGGAATGGCTGACCCATTACTTTATACATAGTAATTTACACCTAATATTTAGCCTTGATGTTTCCTATGTATTGGACATGCAGAGTATTATTTATTTATTTATTTATTTATTTATTTATTTATTTATTTATTTTATTAAATTTTTATATTGCCCTTCTCCCGGAGGACTCAGGGCAGTGTACAGCCAGAAATAAAACCCACAGCAATATAAAAGTTAAAAACAATTTAAAAATATTAAATAATTTGGCCGGAGAAACTAATATAAAAAAACCCCTTAAAATAGCATTTTGGCCAGCCCTGCTTGGTGAAATAATAGTGTTTTGAGGGCACAGCGAAAGGTGCGAACGTCGGGTATCCTACGAATCTCTGGGGGCAGCTCATTCCAGAGGACAGATGCCCCCACAGAGAAGGCTCTCCCCCTGGGGGTCGCCAGTCGACATTGTTTGACCGACGGCACCCTGTGGAGTCCCTCTCTGTGGGAGCGTACTGGTCAATGGGAGGCTATCGGTGGCAGAAGGCGGTCTCATAAGTACCCGGGTCCTAAGC
>JANHZT010037684.1:0-10159 GCA_032468215.1 Stegonotus admiraltiensis | reverse complement strand
TCCAATCTGGCCAGGCCAAATAACCATGTTTTGAGGTCACGGCGGAAAGGGCGAAGGCCAGGGGCCATCCGGAGCTCCAGGGGTAGCTGATTCCACAAAGTAGGCGCACCCACCGAGAAGGGCCGCTCCCTATCAAGTTGCACTCCCGACAATTTTTTTCCAGTACAAGTAGTCCTCAACTTATGATAATAGAGCTCCAAATTTGTTGCTAAGTAAATTTTGCCCCACCTTACGACCTTTCTTGCCATAGTTGTTAGATGAATCTTCACAATTGTTAAGGTAGTTATTAAGACGATTGCTAAGCGAGCCTGCCTTCCCATTGACTTTGGTTGTCAGAAAGTCGCGAAAGGGGATCGCATGATTCAGGGACACTTGGACCGTCGTAAATATGAGCCAGTTGCCAAGTGTCCGAATTTTGATTAGATGGCCATGGGGAATGCTGCAATGGTTGTACGTGTGAAAAACAATCACAAATCACACTTTTTTTTCAGTGATGTTGTAAGTTTGAACGGTCACTAAATGAACTGTTTTAAGTCAAGGGCTACCTGTATTGCTTTCTTCCAGATTTTGACCTGGTGGTCACGCAACCATCTCGCCCAGGGTTGTCAAACTCCTGGCCTGCGGGCCGGATGCGTAACGCACTGGCCACGCCCACACCCACGCCCAGTTTAGCAATTAAGAGCTCCGATATGTCACGTGACACTGTGATGCCGTTTGACACCCCTGACCTAACCAGACAAGATAACTATCTGATCGTTTCATTTACTTCAATACTTTTGAAGACATGTTCGCCCCAAACACTTAAGGCAAAGTCAAATCACAACTGATCATGGCTTGTATCCTCTGTGATCAGGGCTGGGCTGCTGGGGGTTCGCAGGGGTTCAGGAGAACCTCTAGCTAAGATCCTGTGCAGTTTGGAGAACCTCCAAGTTCCGCTCCTGCCTGGCCCCGCCCACCCAACCCCTCCCTGGAGTCCCCATGCGGCATGCTCGGAGACTTGGGAAGGCTGAAAAATGGGCCTACCGGAAGTTTGGAAAGGCCGGAAACAGGTTCATTTCTGGCCTCCAGAAGGCCTGGGGAGGCTGTTTTCACCTTCCTGGAGGCTGGAGGAAAACCTCTGGAGCCTGGGGAGGGCAAAAATGCCCACCCTCTCATCCCCCGTGGTGCAGGAGGCCGACTAGGCCACACCAACCATGGACACATCCAGCCAGCAACCAGGCAGAGAACCCCTTTGTAAATTTTTTGAAGCCCACCCCCGTCGGTGATGGCTTGTAAAACCCTGGCATTTTGGCCAGAAATGTTAGGTAAACAACCAGTAAGTGAACCATAGTCAAATCATGGCTTACGAAGCTTTCTCAAGTTTAATGTGGAAAAAAAATAAATTCAAAACCGCTCTTCCGTATCAGAAAGGAAGATTAAAATAATTACCGGGCGATCCTCCTGAGAAGACTTGGAACTAAGGAACGGTTGCTTCAGTCAAAGCTGACAACGGAGAATTTGGCCTGTATATTAATCCAAGCAAATGCCACCTGTGGCTTAACTGCTCAGAAGAGAAAAATATTCTGAACTTTAAAATAAAGAGCAACTTTCTAATATGAGAAGAATATGACTTTTAAACAAGTCATGCCCCAAGCACACAAACAGGGTTGAATGCTAATTCCACCTCTTGTATAAAGTGAGATTTGCCATAGACTCCTTTCATACTGTTCAAAATGGGAGTTTGGCTTGTAGAAGACTATGCTTTGGGTTATAGTAGTCCTCGAATTATGACCGTAATGGAGCCTGGAATTTATGTCGTAAGTCATGATGGTTGTAGGTCAAAGCACCCATGTGACCGACAAAATTTCAAATGTTTTTTGTGGCAATCATTAAGTGAACACCTTGTTTGAAAAGCAAACATGACAGTCATTAAGTGGCCATTAAGTGAGTCAATACATTCTTAGATGTGGGGGGTGGGTGTTGTTTTCTTTTTTTGCCAAGAAACAGCTGAAAAGGCCAGTTAAGTCCATGATTTACAACCATTCATTTAGTGACCGTTCAATCTTACACCGGCACGGCAAAAAAGGGACTTATGACCGTTTTTCACACTTACGACCGTTGAAGCATCCCCATGCCCATGTGATCAAAAATTTGAATGCTTGGCAACTGACTCGTGTTTATGACGGTTGCAGGCTAACCTGGGGTCATGTGATCCCCATTTGCAACCTTCTGATAAGAAAAGTCAATGGGGAAGACAGATTCACTCAACAACCGTGGGACTAACTTAACAACTGCACTGATTCACTTAACAACTGTGGCAAGAAAGCCTCTAAAATGGTGCAAAACTCACTGAACAATTGTCTTGTTTAACAATGGCAATTTTGCTCAGTTATGGTTGTAAGTTGAAGGCTACCTAGTTGTGCCTGCCATATTTTGACCGACTCCCCTTGTACTTTTGCCAGATGTGTCTCCTCTTTCAACCTGGGAAACAAAGTTCTCCAATTTGGATTTCTTTGGGGGGGGGGGTGTCTTTTAATTCCTCCATAATCCTTTACATCGGGGTAGAGTGTGGGGTAACTGAATGGAGCTGATTGTTTACTGGCCAGATGCCCTTCCTGTTGCCAATGCAGAGTTCGCAGCAGATAATTTACTCATTGTGCCCAGATCGAGAAATATCTGCTGCTACCTAGGATCGAACTCACAGCCTCCTGATTGTGAAGTGATTCTCCAATCTGGTATCTTTCAGCTAAATTGGGATATCCCCAAATAAGCCACAATTGTCTGGTTATTCTCATCCCATTGACATAACCAGGTTTGGCCCCCAGGTGTAATTTTATGCCTGAAATACAAGAGAATGCTCTGAGGGAATTAAAATAAGGTGGAAAAAATGGGGCAAAAGTCACTTAACAACCGTCTTGGTTAGCAATGGAAATTTTTGGCTCAATTGTGGTCGTACATTGAGGACTAACTGTGATTATGGAACACTGCAACCGGCTTATAAAGGTTGCCAAGCATCCAAAATGTGGTCACATGACTGTGTGTTTGCTCCAGAATAGATCATCTGAACCTTTAGGGGGTTGTCATAACTTTGAATAGTCTCTGTGTGGGTATATTTGCAAATACACTTCTGTTCTATTCTGAAAAGGAACAAGTGGTGCTTTAATGGAAATTTAAATCCTGTAAGCGCCATCTGGTGGAAATGAGGCACAATGCACTGAATACATAAGTACAGGTAGTCCTCAATTTATGACCACAGTTGAGCCCTAATTTTATGTTGCTAATTGAGACATTTGTTAAGTGAAAGTTACCCCATTTTATGACTTTTCTTGCCACAGTTGTTAAGTGAATCACTGCAGTTGATAGTAACCCGCTTGTTAAGTGAATCTGGCTTTCCCTGTGAATTTGCTTGTCAAAGGTTGCAAAAGGGGATCACCTGCAACCGTCGTTAAGTATAAACCAGTTGTCAAGCATCCAAATGTAAATCACGTAACCATGCAAATGTTGCAATGTAAGTGTGAAAAATAGTCCTAAGTCACTTTTTTCAGTGTCACTGTAACTTTGGTCACTAAATGAACTGTTGTTAAGTGGAGAGCTACCTATAATTCAGTAAAATGTTCCATAAAAGGAATAAAATTTAAGCCTTATCAGATAAATCCAGGTGTTACAGATAGTTTTGTTTTCTTTCTTTCAAAGGATGTAGCTTTTTATCTTACATAACCTTATATTGTTTTGAGAGTTCCCCTGTTTCCTTGGAACAGATTTCGAGACAAAATCACTAGTGGGTTTCAAATCCCATCACTACCGGTTTGCTCGTGGGTGCATGCGCGCTCATGACACTTCTGCGCATGCAAAGAAGCATCTGGGCAGGTGGGTAAAGTCTCCCGCTGCTGCTGCTACTGGTTCGCCTGATCCAGGGCGAACTGGTAGCAACCCACTACTGAACAAAATCTATTTGTGAAATTTGTCTTTTTTAAAAAAAAAACAAAAATCCTGCCTTAAAAATGTAACTGTATTTAATACTCTGTGTTGCAAGTGGGCATACATACACTTGTGGCACTCTTTCTCTTCTAATCTATTATTAATCTGAAATTGAACGCAACTTTAATAGAGTCTCACATAGCATAAATCCCTGATGACTTCCTATAGCGATATGGAACTAAAATACACACTAAAATAAAAAGATGAAAAGATGAAATTGTAGTTTCAAACTTAGCTTAGCAAAAGAATACAAGTAGTCTCAACTTATGACAATTGAGCCCAAATAGGTAGTTAAGTGATTTTTGCCCCATTTTTTAATTTTTTTATTCATTCATTCATTCATTCATTCATTCATTCAAACTTTTATACTGCCCTTCTCCTGCAGGACTCAGGGCAGTGAACAGCCACAATAAAAACATAGCATGACCTTTATGACCTTTCTTGCCACAGTTGTTAAGTGAATTACTGCAGTTGATAAGTTAGTAACACGGTTGTTAAGTGAATCTGGCTTCCCACTGAGTTTGTTGTCAGGTCGCAAAGGGGGATCATGTGACACCAGGACCCTGCAACGGTCATATGAGCCAGTTGCCAAGCCTCTGAATTTTGATCACATCACCACGGGGATGCAGCAAAGGTTGTAAGTGCAAAAAACAGTCCTAAGTCACTTTTTTTCAGTGCCATTGTAACTTCGGATGATCACTAAAAAACTAGTTCTAAGTCAAGAACTACCTGCAATGAATAAAGTTTTGGCTAAGTCTGTACTTTGCAGCTCAGTATTACTAATGAACATTAAATGTGATTGAATATCACACAAATATGAGCAAAATTGCATGACGGCCTTCAGAGAACTTGATGGCACGTGCTGTTTCTGTAAATCACCCTGGCTACCTTCTTGAGAAGATGGGCGACGTGTGAATTTAGCAAATAATAAAACGTAATAAATAACACACGGGCTCAGGTTTCTTAAAATGGCTTTGTTAAGCTTAGAAGCACCTACAGACATACAATCTTTCCAAACTTGTTCCCAGGAACAGACAAGCATAGGAGACAAAAAACCACAAAAGCAAGCAAAGAACAATTATTCAGAAAAAGCAGGGAAAATGTCACCTTGGTATTTCACCTGAGAATTCTGTTTTAATGAAGGAAAATGTTAAGTGACTCTGGCATGGAGAGTTAACGTTTTTCTATACAGGCAGTCCTCAACTTACAACTGTAATGGAGCCTGTCTTTATGGTTGTAAAATGAGTCACCCATGTGACTGACCTGATTTTATGTCCTTTCTTTGTGTGGTAATCATTATGTTAAAAACCCAGTTTGCTAAAAACTGAAAGTAAGGAGGGGTAAAATAATAAAAGTTGTGGTCACGTGAGTGTGGGATGCTGTAAATGGCTAATTTGGGTCGGCTGCAGAGGATCGACATGCAGTGACGTGACTGGGGGTGGAGGGGTAGCCGTCAGAAATCCAGAACCGGATTGTAAATACTCCTGCCGGTCTGTTTTAATTTCAAATAACTGCTAAGCAATCAGTCAAAAGCCAAGAAATATCTGGCAGGTTGAAGAAGGAACTGATTTTATTTATTTATTTTTTATCCCGCTTTTATTTTTTTGCCAATAACTCAAGGTGGCAAACATATCCATTTTCCTCACTACAACAACCCTGTGAGGCGAGCTGGGCTGAGAGAGAGTGACTGGCCCAAAGCCAGCCCACCTGGCCTTCGTGGCTAAGATGGGAGGTGAAGTCTTGATTCTACCCTGGTGTCTTAACCACTAGACCAGGGGTCTCCAAACCCGACGGCTTTAAGACTTGTGAACTTCAACTCTTGTAATTCCGCCGCCAGCATGGCTGACTGAGGAATTCTGGGAGCTGAAGTCCACACATTGCCAAGTTTGGACAGCCCTGCACGAGACCAAACTTGACATTAAGAGAACCTGGTATGTTTTAAGCCATTATAACTGGGGTTATTGCAGATGGGAGTTAAATTCAGGCAGAGACCAGGGACTGGATAACCAGGGGGGGCCCTGGGTGTGCGGACAAAGCAAAGTCAAATAATACACATCATAAAACCTCTATTAACACGGACAATTAAAAGGACTTCATGATGAGGCTTCCTTTCCGGCATTAGTTTCAGACCTCCATCGCGTCCTTTTTGCCTGTCTCTTGACCCTCGAATGGAGGGTACTTGGCCTCCACGTCAGCCCAAGTTATGTTGCCGTTTGCCAGGTCACCCACCAGGACTGGCAGCTCCGAGACCTAAAAGCAAAAACGGGTGAGATACCGATCAACCCAGGATTGAATGTCTCTGATATTCTTTCAGAATGCAAGGAAGTCATTGTCCAGTGGGGTGCGTTTCTCCCCACAGAGCCAGACGCAGCAAGGTAAACACACATATCACCCCTACTAGAGAACACAACCGTGGGGATTTTTCTTTGAAAATGTTTCGCTTCTCATCCAAGAAGCTTCTTCGGTTATAACTTTAGTTCATCAGTTAGAACTGAAGAAGCTTCTTGGATCAGAAGCGAAATGTCTTCAAGGAAAAACAAGACAAGTCTAGTTGCCTGGACTTTTATAAATATACAAATATTTATAATCCACCCACCATCCAGATGATCGATTTTACTCCCCCAACCTGTGCAAAAGCCACCTCTAGCTGGCTGCCCAGAGGCCATCTTACCTCGGCCCGTATCTGCCGCATGGAGTCACGATCTCTTAAGGTGGCTGTATGTGGGGTCTTGTTGACGGTGTCAAAGTCAACTGTAATTCCGAATGCCACCCCGATTTCATCTGTCCTCGCATACCGCCGACCGATGGATCCAGAAGAATCATCCACTTTGTGGGAGACCCCATTCCTGGTCAGAGCTTCAGCTGGTTAAAAAAAAAGGTGCGGTGGGAGAGGGAGGGAGGAATTAATTCATTATTACATGCATAGCACCTTACTGATTTGTCTGGTCTGAAAAAGCTTACAGGTAGTCCTTGACATATGACCATGGTTGAACCTGGAATTACAGACATTAAGTGGGTCCTCACAATTGATTATGCCTGATTTTTATACACACACATAGTTAAGTGAATCGTTGTTAAGTAAACATGTGTTCTTTAAGTAAATGCATTGTTCACAATGGGCATTTGCAGCAAAAAAAAAAAGTCATAAATCATGGCCACATGACTACCTGATACTGTGAATAGCCATAAATGCAGGCCAGTTGCTGAGCAATCAAGTGATTGTGGGGGACAGTCACCAGATCTTTAAACATAAGTAATAATTTTCTCCTAATTTTGAATGATTGCTAAACAACCGGTCCTAAATGCAATAAATGCAATATGCTATATACTAACTTTGTAAACCGCTTAGAGAGGGCTGTAAAACACTATGAAGCGGTATAGAAGTCTAACTAATAAATAAATAAGTCAAGGACTGTTTGTAAAGATGAATGCAATACAAGTCACCAAATTGCTGGCTATGAATCTTAGCATCTGTAAGTTAAAGACAGCCTTATTTACAGGATGAAATCTTTAGAAAAATACAGCCCCCTTCATGTCCCAAAAATACACCATAAACTCTACACGATGTTTTACAACTGAAATAAAGAAAACATGAATTCCACAAGGTCTCCCCAAATGAGAACCAAAAACGAAGCCCAAAATATCCTAAAAGTCCATTTTGCATTTCTCAGATGGAGAATGAAAGGACAGCTTATACTTTAGATAGGAGGTGGTTGGTGCAGTGACAGAGAAGGCACCGTCCCAGCTCCATTCAAGCTCTTGGTTTTTACTTGGTGTTCAACTCTTGTGATTTTAATTGTTAGGTTTATCATTATAATTCTATATAGTATTTATAGTTATATATAATTTTACATATTCTATACCCGTGATGGCGAACCTGTGGCACAAGTGCCAGAGGTGGCATGCAGAGCCCTCTCTGTGGGCATGCCCGCCGTCACCAGCTGCTCTTCTGGGTTCCGGCACTCTGGCATGCGCACACGCTCCAGCTTTGGCACTCGATGCCAAAAGGATTAGCTGTCACTGTTCTATGTATCTTATTGCATTGGGAGCTGCCTCAAATCACTTTGGATAGTGAGGTGGGTGACACAGAGGTTTAATGAATAAAAGATAATAATAAAATAATAAAAAAGAAATGAAGAGTTTTCAAAACAGTTTCCTCTCGCTCGATGAGGGAGAAGCTGGAAGGGCATAAAGTATTGGCCCCTCATCATATTTCCTATTCTTTGCAGGTCTCTAGTGCTGGTAATACCATAATACAGGTCAATACATCCGTTTAGTGAACATGACTTATCATTGACAAAATCCAGACATAGGATACTTCCATCCCCATACAGGTAGTCCTTGGCTTACAATCATTCATTTAATGACTGTTCAAAGTCACAACAGCACTGAAAAAAGTGATTCCTGACTCTTTCATCACAGCATCTCCATGGTCAAAATTCGGACACTTGGCAACTGACTCTTATTTATGACAACTGCAGTGTCCCATTGTCATGTTTTGCGAGCAAAGTCAATTCATTTAACAGCTGTGTTACTGACGTGACAACTGCAGTGATTCACTTAACAACTGTGGCAAGAAAAGTTGTAAAACGGGGTAAAATTTGCTTATCAAATGTCTCTCTTAGCAACAGGCATTTTTGGCTCAATCGAAGTCGTAAGTGAAGGACTACATGTAGGTCCCCTTTCCAGAAATAATTCATTCAAATAATCTTTATTTACAGGGAAGCATTTTACTCACAAAGTTCCTTCACAAATGGAATGAATTCCTGGTTCTGACTCAAAGGAAGAACGGAGCATTTGAAAGGAGCCACCACAGCAGGAAAGCTGAAGTACTGGTACAAAGAGAAAACAGCAAGCAGACACTGAGAAAAACGGAGCTGGCAGAGTCAACCTTCGCGTGGCAATTTAGGACTGTGAGACCCACCCAGTTTGAAACATTTTTCTTCAAGAAATTTTATTAAAATACATTATGAAACACAAATGAAAATAAAAATCAGGAAAAAAGGGGTGTAGGGAAAAAACAGAACAGTAATTTCCAACTCTTGTCAGTATGGTACAATACTAAACAGCCTTAACTTTTTTGCTCTGCATTTCTATACCATTTTGGTATAGTGGTTAAGATAGTGGCTTAGAAACCCAGAGGCAGTGAGTCCTAGTCCTGCCAGGCATGAAAACCAATGAAGGGACTTTGAGCCAATTCCCAGGAACAATGAGTTCTAATCCCACTTTAGCCATGAAAGGCAAGTGGGTGATTTTGGGTCAATCACCAGGAGACTGCGAGTTCTAGTCTTGCCTTAGGCATGAAGCAGGCTGGGTGACTTTGGGCCGATCTGTCTGTCTCAGCCTAATCCACATCACAGGACTGACGTTGTGGGGAAATAGGAGGAAGCAGGGGTAATAAATATGCTCACCACTGTGACTCATTTATGAAGTAATAAAAGCAGGATAAAAATTTAATAAATACAGGTAGTCCTCAATTTACAACATTTCATTTAGTGACTGTTTGAAATTACAGTGGCACTGAAAAATGTGACATTACCATTTTTCAGACTGAGGACTGTTTCATCATCCTCATGGTCACGTGAACAGAATTTGGAGGCTTGGCAAGTGGTTCATATTTATGATGGTTGCAGTGTCCCAGGGTCAAGTGATCCCCTTTTGCGACCTTCTGATCAGCAGTCAATGTGGAATATAGATTCACTCAACTATCATGTTACTATCTTAACCACTGCAAGGATTCACTTACCAGGAAAGGCCGTAAAATAGGGTAAAACTCACTTAAAAACTGTCTTGCTTAGCAACAGGAATTTTGGGCTCAATAGCGGTCTTAAATTGAGAACTAACTGTAATTCAGAGTTCCCTAGGTAAATGCCTTATAGCCACAAGAAATTCTACCGTTCGTTGTTCATCTCCCTCCCTGATGCAGAATGTATGCTCAAATATCGTATACATGATTCTTCCAAGCCCAAATGAAGGTTCAATCACGTTGGGGACAATCTCTTCCACTAGAAAACAAAATGACAACGATCTAATGTTTATGGGTCAGATTCAGTAAGTTTCCAGGTTTTAGACTGTTTTTATCATCAGCGTCAGGAAGGGTGAGGGTGAGGGTGAGGGTGAGGGTGGGGGTGGGAAGGAAGGAAGGAAGGAAGGAAGGAAGGAAGGAAGGAAGGAAGGAAGGAAGGAAGGAAGGAAGGAAGGA